>JAQGCW010000616.1:0-10543 GCA_034700065.1 Mesodorylaimus bastiani | reverse complement strand
AACAATACGAAAATGTGTTCGACAGCTATGGGTTCAAGATTATCAATGCCTCGCTTGGCCGCACACGGGTTTCGACTACATGGACGATTATCTGTTCAAGTACGTAAACGATGCTGCTACAGATGGTGCTGCTGCAGAAGATGCTGCTACGTGTATTATAAGACATATTTGCGAGTACGTCAAGGAAGAAGCTACATCGAAAACACTGAAATGGTTGGTCAATAAGAACATACTTATTGACGATACCTGCGACATGCCACCAACAAATCGCCCATATTTTCCTCTCGTGAAGCTACTAATCGCTTGGTGTTTAATGGCCCATATCGACGCAGTTTGTCCAGCGAATACGACTTGGACTGCATTAGATGCCACCATGTTTGACTCCGATTTTTTGGGATACTGTGGACGTTTGGGTCGAAATCACCAAGGCGATATTCGAGAGGCTATTGAGCACCAGTGTCAGCCGACGCTTGGCGATGAAAGAGGCCGAAGACGGCGAACAGTTCTGTGTGTCCGTATTGAGACAAGTAATGCGTTGTTCCGAATCGATTTATCACGCCGCCTATTCTGCAAAGTACGACTCTCAAAAGATGGTGCCTTTAGTGGCGCATAAGATTCAAGGTCTTAAAGTACTGTAGAAACTACGAGCGAGCACCTCGGTCGTGCGAGAGGAATTGACGCCGAGATCCGAATGTGGCACATCGTACGAGAAACATTGATTCGTTTACAGAGAGAAGGCGTCGACATGGCGAATGTCGTCATAATATTAGGAGTAACTTCGGATGCGCTGAAACGCCGATACTCGCTAATGGTAGCCGACGCATCGATTCCTGTTTATATGTATCGGAAGTTTCTTCGTTCGAGTGGCCAGTCGTCATTTATGCGTCGTGCCCCGCTGACGTGTCCGACAAGGATGTTCAACAAGAACGCTGTTTGGATGCGCATTACATCGGTTACCCCAGATACCGCGCTGCAACTCGAGCTACGCCGAGATTAATCGATATTACTGTACTATTTTTTGATGAACTCGATTCGCCCGATTCACGAAAGTCGTCGGAGTAACAGAAGTTGGGGAAATTATATTTTTAAAATTGGTTACTTCAGTGCATGGTTTTCTGTTTCTCCTGAAACGTGATACACTTGTGCATGTTTGATCAGTCAAAACTGAATTCACATTACAGGCAGAAAAGTAAACTAACTATTGGAACGATTGGCATGTTCAACTGCGCTTTATTACATTAGTATCGCTGTGTATCTCAGGCTGTCGCCATTCATGGACCTTACGATCCGCAGGCAGCTCCACGACGATCCTGGACGAACTGTGGATCGTCAGCTAAACTTCAGACACGAATTACTGCGTCTGAGCCACTCGGAACTAAAGAAGGAGGTGTCTGGAACTGGAATTTACTGCCGCCTGTGGTCTTTCTTCGTCCTTGGGCCTTGCAGGTAAGCCGGATGTCGATAACATTATAATAATGAGTGTTTGATCGAGAATAAAGTGTGACACGACGTGATTTGTCATTGATTGATCATGCGCATCAAGTCTTAAAAATTCGTTGCGTCGTCTGAAAGTCCTGAAACCACAGCGGTCGGCAACCAATGAAACTGTCCTGGTCACATGGAGGTTTCTCGCGCACGAAGTTGGTTGTTATGCAATTTTCAACTAAACAGAAACATGGAGGCTCGTATGTTTTTATGTATGCAAAGGGCGATAACGCCTATACGGCGCGCAATGCTGAAGGATGCTTTGGTCCGAAATGGTGCGAAAAAATTTGTGTGCATTTGTCATAAGCAGTTCCAAAATTGCGTATTTCCATTTTTGCCCTGTTTTAAAAAGCTTTCTGCTTTTGACTAGGTATATCGTATATTAGCATTTGAAAGAAGACAGTAGTTCGTAACCGGACAATAACTATTTCCATACAAGTGCTATTTGTTTTAGCGCAATACAGCCGCATAACTGACAACGAGTGACAAATCGGGATACAAGAACGTAGACGCACACAGATCCCCGACAAAAAGGAAAACATTCGGGCAACTACAACGCATGCCAAGAAAGACCCGCGCTAAGAAACAAAAGAAACTTGCTCAAGCCTGCCAAAAAACCGCCCACACCATAAATATAATGAGTACGCGCGATCGCATCGTCAACGACATTGTTCACGTCGTATTTGCGCGGAATCCAAGCGAATCTTCCCGAACCATAAGCGGCGTCCACGGACAAGACGCCCCTCAATACGTTGAACATTTGATGAATCTGACCGGCGAGATCAAATTGATCCGCGGACTATCGAAGATCGAAAAACTCCAGATGTTCGGAGCAACAGCACGAATGCCGTGCCAATTATGACCGAGATCGTCGGACGGTGGCGGCGGACGAGGTTCGAAAAACGTCGGGGGATAATCCGGAATTGCGGCATCTTTCATTTCCATCTTGATGCGAATAATTTGACAAAAATACTGCTTCTTCGATTCGAGTCGAGATTGGAGATGTTCGAAAATTGTAGACGATTCTTGAAACTTCGTTCGACGAGGTTCGATATTACGACTCGTAGAAATATTCCATCGTTATCGATACGTACGCGTCGACGACCCAAACGGCGACTAATTCGAATTGGCGTCGAAAAATTTCCAAAAACTCGTCGATCAGAATTTATTCAAATAAAACTATCAATTCTTCGACAAATCGAATGTGAGAAACCAACATTTGCCGCCAAAAATCGATAATCGATACCCGATTTATGTAGATCGATCATCGCTGAGGAGATGACGAAAACGAAAACGAACGAACGAAATCTGGTGATGCTCAGGTGACATGACTCAAATGATTTAGTGGCGCGAAATTCAAACTAACGCATTAGTAAACACGTAATTATCTCAAGGATGACAAAAAAGTTTTGTGCGCCTTACAAAAAGTTTGAACTCTCAGCGTCCTGCCTTAACAACCTTGGAAACTTTGCTGAAGATGCGCGGTGCAAACCAACCAATCAGCGAGCGAGGAGCAGGGTGCCGCAAGGCTCCGTAGGTGCCTGTCATCGGAAAGCACCAACAGGCACCTACCGAGAGAGTGTAAGGTATGACTGCTTTGCCGCTTTTCCAAGGAACTGTATTCTGCCAGTTTTAACTTCTGCGCTCAAGCTGAGCGGTTGCATATTTTCTTCTCTCTCCAAGCTACAAAGTTACATGCCATTTCAACCTTCACTTGTAAAAATCCTTCTAACGTGAGCCTCAATGTAAGCAACATTCAAAATTATCCTTCCTCGTAAAATATATCACATTCCCATTTATCGGACAATCCCTCGCTTCCACTCCCAACCTTTCAAACACCGTCCCATTCCATTTGTACAGTTGACCACTCTCGGACACCAGGGTCACCCTGGTCGCATTGAAACACTCGATCTTGCCCGTCAATTGCCCAAGAAAGGCAATGTCAAGGTAACAGACCTCCAACGGTTCGATTGCCAGCTTTCGTTCATATTCGTGTTCGGTGCGTACTTTCGGTTGAGGAAATCCGTGATTGAGGAATCAGCGACTTTCAGTGGGCATCCGTTTCCGCGTAAGATCCGTTTCAAATCGATCAATTCCTGATGATAGCTGGTAAAACTGGAACAGAGCGAATAGGCTCGGTGAAAAAGAAAAGAATTTTGATTAGACCGGTCTTGGAGCTCGCGAGAACAAAGCTGCCCCAATTAGAATATAAATCGAGGCCAAGCCAGCCATCGACTGTTCAAATAAGGCATAATAGACAAGTCAAGCCGTATTTTTCAACTGTACGTTCAGCAGCTTAGCTAGCGAAGAAATCCACTGGTACAAACTACATTTGACGTCAGTTGAGGAGTGCAAAATCATATTCAAAATGAATTCTTCCTGCTTTGACATATTTATGCAAAACGCATAGGGGAAGCAATCGGATCATGATCCGTGGACAAGCGCCTTTTAAAATCGCATTACTCACTGGCCAACGGAGACAGTCTTGCCATTCTGTCTCTTCCGTACCTGTGTGTGGAAAACATTCCGGTTAGCCGTGAGGGGAACCGATGCGGAAACACAGAATCACAGAATGAAAGAACTAAAATTTGATCGAAACTTTATCTGCGACGGAGCAGTACTCCATTTAATTAATTGTCCACAATAATTTTAATCCGCGCCAGCACATTAATCATCTCTGAAATCATAAAAGCTTCAAAATTCGGCAATTTAAAGCCGAGAACAGATTTTGGAACTACCCGTCGTCGAATTTTTCGTCCTCCTTATATTTTAATAAAACTGTCAGAATTGGCCATTACGGTCGTGATGGCTGCCGCTGCGAGTGACGAACCCCGTAATGAAAATATCAAATTAATGGGTCCAGCACGAAAGAAATTCGATACTTTCATGGAACAATGTACATATTTCGCGGATCTTTATTGTCCGGATTGGAACAATTACCAAAATCCAACCAGTTATATGATTCCGCCAGTATTTTCTTATAAGCATCCGGATGTTTGTGACGATGTTGTGCAAATGGTAAAAACTTACCGTCATGCTCAGAATACGGACAATTCGACGCCGAACCGTCTCTTGACGGACCGTGCATCCGATATTGCGGAGCACATCGTTTACACTGCGCTGCAACAGTTAATCGAGGAAAAAGTGCAAGCGCCAATGATTGTCGTCCATAATTTGGACTTGGATGTACAACGGAATCAGACTCTGATATCCCAGCTATTTCCGATTGTCAACGATCAACGCTTCCGAGAAGCCTTTGGAAAATGTCAACGAGAATACGATTTTCTGTTAATCGGTCCGGATGTTGGAATTGCGGCGATTGAAGTGAAAGGATCCCACTTCACAGCGAGAAAGCACTTCAGTCTGAAGAAGGAACACTTGCCCGACGATTTCAAAAAAGGACTACACCAACTGGAATCAGTCGACTCGCTTCTCCAAATTTTGAGCGCCTGCTCTGAAATCGAATCGCTCGCTAAGATTCCGATAAGGAAAGTATTGTTTACTCCGAATTTGAAAAGAGAACGGTACGATACATGGAAGAAATCTATTGGAGATGATCATCGTCGAAATCTCGAATTGCGGACTAAAGGCGTGGTTCAATGGTTCACCGAAGATATGGATAACCTCGCGGCTCATTCCGATAAGCCGCCCTTATACAGTGCGCTCCGAAATATTCTGGAAACTGGAAACTGGCTGCTGCCAATGTAGTTTACCGAAAAATGTGCACTGTTACTTTTTGGTTTCCGTTCAATGGTTTGCCTCGGCGGGAATACGCATTTAGATACGATTCATTTCTCTCAAAGAGATGCTATTTTTGTGGAGCATCGACGCATTGTTCAGCAAAATCCCTTTGAAGGACAAAGGAATTCGAAGAAATCGGAATATTCTCTTTTGCAGCAAATTGATCGAGCGAAATTTAACTACGAACCGAAAGTATTCTTCATCTCGCCTGATCAACAAGCCGTGTTGGAAGGACCACCCGGGCAATTTATAATCGGTGCAGCCGGTACTGGCAAAACTGTGGTATTGCAAGCAAAAGCGCTGCAACTCTTGAGCACCGGTGAGTCAGTCGTTGTGTTTGCACCCGAGAAGTACAAACAACATTACAAAAAACTGTTCGACAGTTATGGCTTTGTTAAATATCAGTGCCTCGATTGGCCACACAATGAGTTTGAATATTTGCACAAATATTTCGATCAGCACCTTGTTCCCAGCGATACCCATAATATCGATTTATTCGCAAGGTGGATTTGTGAACGTGTCAAGGAAGAATCTACCTCTGGACGGTTAGATTGGTTGAATGATAAGAACCTCATGATTGACGATACTTGCGACACACAGCCGTGGAAGGCGTTGGACTCGTTCCATCCTGTCACGAATCTATTAGTCGCCTGGTTTTTAATGGCCTACGTCGGCAGAGCGCGTTCAACAAACGTTACTTGGACCGCATTCGATCCCATGACAAACGTTTTCGCGCAGTGCGATACTTCGCCGTGCGCTATTCTTCGGGCGACAGTCGTAGAACTATTGAGCAATGATCACGAGCAGCAGCACCCGGAGCCAAGGGTGATGGATGGCGAGCGATTTCGTGCGTCTGCATTGAAACAAGTGATGCGCTGTTCGCAGTCGGTTTACCACAGTGTTTATGCCGGCGGGACGCACGATCTACCGTGGCCCAATGGGACAGGTCCGGTATTGGCGCATAAAGTTTGTGGTCTCAACGCTGTGACCATAAAGGAATGCATCGGATCTTCGACACGTCGAGGAGACGCCAGTACGCTATTGTTTAACAAGGTACAAGAAAGTCTACTTCGTTTGTCCCGAGAAGGTATCGATCTGGCGAAGAACGTCGCTGTGGTCTTGGGTGAGTATCTGAGTGTGGGCGATCGTGGAATGATGAAAGTAGCCGACGCACTGGTTCCCGTCCACTTGTATTACGATGTTTCATCGATGGAATGGCCCATTGTTATATTTGCGTCGTGTGTCGAGCATAGCTTATTGGAGGATGTTACCAGCTCGGACTATTCGGTCGCTGTGCAACTCGCGAGATACCGCGCTATGACTCGGGCGACGACGAAAGTAATTGACATTACTGTCACATTCAAGCGACCTGATTCCACGGTGGTCGTTGAGAGGCGCCGCTCGCTGTCACTTGACTAATAGGAGTTACGACAATTCGTATGATATGCATAAGGCAAAGTGTGTTTTTATATGTTTTATATTTGAACCAGGTGGAAGATTATGGAACCCTTGCTCAATGTCACGCCTCCGCATTTTTTCTTCAACCACAAAAGGGCACAAGGGCGCGTTTGAATTTTACCTTCCAAAAAACTCTAAATGGCTACACCTGAATGTAAGCAACATTCAAATTATCCTTCCTCGTAAAATATATCACATTCCCATTTATCGAACAATCCCTCGCTTCCACTCCCAACCTTTCAAACACCGTCCCATTCCATTTGTACAGTTGACCACTCTCGGACACCAGGGCCACCCTGGTCGCATTGTAGACATCGATCTTGCCCGTCAGTTGATCAGCCCTCACTCGCCATTCACCGCTTTGCCATCTCCTCACCGTCTTATCCCTGAACGTGGCCCATTTGTCCCCATCGACGCCCATCCCGATATCGATGGGATGTTGGAAGTCCAATTGTTGCCACCGATTGCCGTCCCATTCTTGCACTACGCTTCCCGAAAGTGCCAGCGCCGATTTTGAGGATGCAGCGCTGACTGCCACGAGTTTTCCGGTTTTCGGTGCTGGCACTTCTTTGAATGTGCCAGTGGCACTTCCGTCGTCCAAGCGCATTGCACCGCCGGTCTCTTTGTTCACGGCCCAGACGCTTCCATCGGATGTGGCAGCGATCGCTTTCATTTTTGTGGTCGATGCCTGTTGCCATCGACTTCGCTCTCCGCTGTACCAACGCATTGGTTGGCTGTCATTGGAGCTGATGATCCACAGTTCGTCGCCCCGTGCTGAGACGGCACTGGCAGCCATGGGTGGGTTTCGGGGGAAGACCTCGAGGAGATAGGCACATTGGAGAATGTGGGATGCGTTCGAAATGGCGTAGATCTTCGTATCAGTGATGGCGATCGATTGGACCGACGGGGAATCATCGTCTGGACTGGACTGGACCGGTTTTCCTGGGGCTGGACCTCCCTTCCCTGGCGCCTGGGTCCCTCTCGCTGCCTTCAGCTCCGCCTGGACCACTTCGGGCGGTCTCTCCACATTCAACTGGCCCACCGTCCCACCCTGGACACCGTCCACTTTGACCCAACCGGTCCCGTTCCATTTATGGACCAGTCCATCCGCGCCCAAACCAATCACCCTGGCAACGTTGTAGACTTCGATCGTTTTCATGGGTGGCTTGGTCGATTGAGGCGTCCATGTCTCTTTTGTCCATCGAAAAGTCTTCCCTTGTCCATCGACCATCCATTTGTCACCGTCCACTCCGATCGAGGCCCAAGTGGTATTGGTTTTGAACTTGCGCATCCTCCAAGGACCACCCACGTATTCCCATACCGTGCCATCTTTGTCCACACCGATGGCTTTGTCTTTGGAGGCCGATCCGATTTGTCGCAAGGAAACGCCAGAGATGGAATCCCACCGGGTCTTGTTCACATTCCAACGGTGGACGATTCCGTTGCTGGTCAACGCCCACGTCCAACCGTCCACGCTGGCCGACACTCGGGCGAATGGTGATGCAGTGAGAGGCTTCTTCATCGGGGTCCAGCCGGTGCCATTCCAACGGTGAACCAGGCCGGCGTTCACTGAATAGATTTCGTTGTCAGATTTGGCCGAGATTTGGTCGACTGGAGAAGACGATGAGAATGGAGTCCAGGCGAGGTTCGGTGAGTACTGGCAATAGGCGATTGGAAGGAGACAGAAGAGGAGAATAAGCTGAGTGATCATGGTTGATGGAAGAGACTGAAAATGAGATGAAGGAGTTGATTGTGGTGAGATGGAAGTGGAGGTTTTCGAAGGCTCCAGATTGGTGACAGAAGTCAACAGAAGCAAACGGAGATGCTCAGGAGAGGTATAGAGAATTCGGAACCTGTACATGGGCTCTAGAGCGCTCCAGTATGCCCCAAAAAGGTTCTCAAGGGCTCCAGTATGGTACATACGGATCATAAATAAACTAGTGTACTCCAGGCAGGATTTGGAGAGTCTTTGGAAGGAAGTAACAGGATCAGACGAGATCCAGAGGTATCCAGGAATTGTGTAATGGCCTTCACAGGGCACCAGAGGGCTCCAGAGACGTTTTGATGGGGTCCAGGAATGGTGCAGAGGTTTTACAGTATACAAGTGGCTCCTGGCAAGGTCTAGATAGCTCCAGGAAGTGCTCCAAATCTGATCGCGAGTGCTCCAGAAAGGTACAAGGTGTCTCTGGAGAGCTCTAGAGCAGTCATTGTGGACTCCAAAGCCTTCTAAACTTCATTGATTGACTAAGACCTTAGATGGCATGAACATACACCTTAAGCCAAAGGCAAACTACCGACTGCTCAAATGGTCAAGTCATCAGAAAACCCACAATCGAATCAGTCAGTGCTGCAAATTTCCACACATACCTTTATACTAATAGGCACACCCACGCATTTTCGGAACGTGTCTCGCCTTTTCTTGTCGTCAACAAAGATGCAGTCGTAATTGCCCACGTTTACAGTGACGTAGGGCACATCATTGTCATATGAGTGACATTTCCGTATATGGAGTTGTCATCTTGTCAATGCGAGAGACTCTTCTTCGGCGGAGGTTCTGCAAGTTTATGCGCTTTCTCATTGTAGTCTGTGAAGTAGTGAATTTGAATTTTAGTTTTGGCGGGAAATATTTTTGCATTTGTCGATCAGTCGGCAAGGTGCATGGAGAAAGTCGATCAAACTTGTCACTCCATTCGAGAGAGTCCATTCGCCGACTAAGGTCTCGAATTTTCCACGAATTATTGGCCTTTTGCGAATTATTTGCTCCTTTTGCTCTTGGCTGATTTTGACTTTTGACTTTTGGCTTTTTGGCTTTTTTCTTGCTGTTATGTCTCTTCTCTTTTACTTTCCATATAGAAATGGGGTGTTGTTATGTGGTACCCCAAAAAATTCTTGCGATCAAAATAAGCTATAAAGTCCAGTGTGAGCTTATTCGATGCAACTCGTCGAAACACGCTGATGCATCGAAAAAATGCCAAACCCCACACACAGTCCTTGTTGAGAAAACTGACTCAGCAGCAACTTTACGCCAATAACGTTCAGATCACAATGCACTCGTTAACATTCACTTTCCTGGCTTATTTATCAATCAAAAGTCGGAGGCACACCTGGCCGAACAAGCATCTCCGTCATAAACACACCTCCTCATCTCCGTTGGACAATCCAACGTATACATTGTGCCCTGCTCGCATCTGAATACAACCGAGTACGAACGATCGATTTGGTTGAGACAAGCCGAGCATCCGTCCTTCACCACGAAATTTTGGGTGGTATCCATCTTGCAGTCTTGAGCGGTCACCAATGAGAATTCGTGTAGAATCGCGATGAGGAGTAGGAGGAAGAAGAAGGTGGAGTAAGGCATCGTGCTCTACTGGAGATTCCAAACCGATCGAATTGGAGTGGTTCGATTTTAAATTGCTGTCAATAGGACTGATGGGTCGAGAAGATGCACTGTAGACTGCCGCCAAATCGAGAAGCTCGAATTTGATACCGGTAAAAAAGAAATTGTAGCTCAAAACTGACACAAGTAAAAAAGCAAAATGTAACAAGCTGGACACTTTAAAGCCGATTGACAGAAAATGGAAATTATGAATTCTCGAGCTGCTCTGTCACTTTCGAAAGCTGTTAGAAGCCAATTTTTCCAGTTTGACAGCGGACAGATACAGGAAATAGCACTGGACACCGTTACTTTCAGTCGAATATGAGAGAGCGGAAATGAAGAGCAACCGCACGCCAGCAGTGCAAATCGAACAATGAGGATCCTTGCAGGAGGACGTTGAAGTGGCGCCAGGGCGATATTGTAAAGCAGCGGCGGGCGGCGCCACTTTACACTTTCTCCCTTACGGTTGGGAATAGTTTGACG
>JAQGCW010000615.1:0-10547 GCA_034700065.1 Mesodorylaimus bastiani | reverse complement strand
ACTCGAAAAACCAGACCAATCCATATTGACGAAGGAAAGAGATGCACAAAAACTTGTTACACCTCATCCTATTTGTGCTGGCTGACCATCCGTGAATTACTTTTTATGCGCAGTCGAATACCTTTCAAGGGGGGAGGGGAAGGACGCCTCACTCAGAAATCCTAGCAACTATTCTTAATGACAGCAGCTGCTGTTGCTTCTTTTTACGCCCAGTCAGTCAGAAAGCGAAACAATGAGGTTTAAGTTCGAATTGCTTACACACCCTGGCTCATATGTCAAAGAATTTGAGCGGCCTCTCTCTCTCTGGAGACGCATTATTGCGAGAATGACACAAAAGAAGAGGAAGTGCGGGAAAGCGGAACGAGAAAAGAAGGAAGGACCCTATCCGAGAAGTTCTCTCGAGAATGCGCGTTTCGAACATCGAAATTCGAAGCCTCGGTGCCAGTCGAAGGCGTCCCCCGCTCGAGAATGCGTGGAATCTTCGGCGGTCGCTAATTTGATGATGTGCAAATGGGGCCATTGGAGGTTGGCTGACCAGTGGGACATGCATGGGAGGGAGGACTGAACACTCTGATCGTTTTGGCTCCTCGGTAACTTAGGTCTGTTGCATAAATTCTGCAAACACCTCTGGAATTACATTAAAATTCTTCTAGCTCCTGGGGTCCGTTTCACCACGACTTGTAAATTGTAATTGTAAAATGAAAAGTGTGTAAAATGTGTCAGAAGTCAGCATAAGGGCAACAGAATTTCACTTGTAATTTGTAATTTTACGAATATGACAATTTACAAGTCGTGGTGAAACGGGCCCCAGGAGTTAGCAGAATTTTATGCAATGGACCCCCTGATTCGTTTAAAACTTTTCTCATCCCTATCCCTAAGTCTGATGCGCCTCCTCTTACACTTTCCAAGGGAACTGCCTGAAACTCCTCGAAAGGAAGACCCAATTCCCAAAATGTCTAGCATCTGATAAGCCCCCTTCTAAGCATGCGCACGCAACAATCTTGTGAACTTCCTCTCCAAGTAAACTCGCTTATCTCCCCGCCCTCTAACTCTCCCTGTTCTTCTCAGTGCGCACTTCTTCCCACCCGCCCACCTAAACTTATTTCTTTTATCTCCTCATCCAAAAGGCTGAAACTATCAAAAACGATACATATTTCTTATCTCTTTTTTCTTAAATTTCCATTTACTCAATTCGGTCATTCTCGCCTAATGACGCATAATATGTTTTGTAATGACTGAGGGGCCCTCACATGCCATGAGAAATTTTTAAAGAGCTCACGTCAGATATAGTCGGAGGGGATCCACCCAGGATTCATGACGGAATCGGAGTACTGTTGCCGCGGATCCACACAGGAAACGCGGTTACAGTAACCCCATTCCATCCTGGACCCTCTGTGAATCCTCCGACTCTATCTGAACTCTTTAAAAAAAACTGACCTACACCGAATCAATTGCTACTGCAGTTTGAGATTTTTCGAAGACTTTCAAAAGACTTTCCAAAAAAAAGTGCAGAGAGCGAGTGTTGGAAATACAACGCGAAAAGGGCGAGTATGAATAGGAACATTCTGGAGAATCGGGGTCGTTTCGAGACGCATATTTCCCCCTTCATTCTTGACCGAGTGAGCGTGTCCGTTTTGGGGGGATTATATTGTGGAAGATATAGAAACGATGTCAAGCGCAACCGGACACGTCCTCATCGGGTCTTCCAAAGAGACACACACAATCCGACCATCCCCGAATAGATATGACTTATTGGTCAATAGGCAGGACCCAATTCCAATTTATATTTTAGTTAGAGCGATGGGGGGAGTTCACTCAAATTTCAACCCCCCTCCCCCACCCCCTTGAATGGAATCGAGGTCACAGGCAGGTGAGAGGGTCGTCGAACTTTTCGTTTCCTTTTTTGATTTTGCCTTCTCTTCTCCCCGCGCTCGAGGAAACGAAACAAACCGGAAAAACAAGATCTGCCTCTAAGGGAGTAAAGACTTAATTAGGGTTGAGGTCTAATTTGCTTTTCATTCAATTTCTTTCCAAGGGTTCTCGCTTCCTTTCGGTTTCTCCTTCGTCCCCCCTCCGTCCGTTCCTCGCCTATTTAGGGAATGGGGCATCGATCGGTGGCACGCGAATCCATCTGCCCTCCCCTTCCTTCCCCGACTCCCCCTTCAGTTCTCCGAAGCCCCTCATCCGGGGGACTACAGTTGTGTCCGTAGAAGGGCAGAGAGAGAGAGAAAAAAATAGAATAGACCGTTCATCTGGGGGGGGATGAAAAGGTGGTGAGAGAACGGTTGCACTCGGACACACACTTCACTTCCTTTTAAAGGTCTCCCAAACCGTCAACTGTTTATTGTCCTACAAAAGGGAGGGTGAGATGATTCCGGTTCCCTCCCCTCCCCTGGTCCCCCCTTGATATGTACATTTGCATTTAGATCACGCCTGATTGCATCTCCCCTTTACGGACGATCGGTTAGCTCCTCCCTCCTCCGTGGAATCCTTGTGACCCATCGGGCGACGGCGCTCAGCTGCGAAATGAGCTTGAAATGTCGCGATGGGGGGGGGGGGGCACAGGAAAAAAGCTTACATATAAATATACATTCATCGCCTTGACTCGAGGGCAAAATGGGCGGACGGGTGGCGGGATATTTGCGGTACTTTTTCCCTCCCTCCCTTCCCTTCCCTCACTCTTTCTGTGTCCTCTCTTTGCTTCGAGTTTGCATTCGGGGTGTCGTATATTTTTCACACACGACCAAACCCGAACGAACGACGACTGCTGCCACCCTGCCCCCCCCCCCTTCAACCCCCCAAGTCCCGACTACTCTCTCTTTATTCAGCTGGCGTGAGTGAGTGAGTGAGTTTTGAACCAGCCCGGGGTCTCCGGTATGTATTGGTCGCGAGGTCTGCGGCCGAGGGGGGAGGGGGGGGGGTGGTTTCCAATTGGTCCCCCCACATACATACATAGATATAAAGGAAGAGAGAGAAAATATATATAAAATGGTGGGGGAGATGGAAAAATAGGACGAAATGGTACTAATCTCGCCTTCCTGGTTACCCGGGCGCAACAATATTAGCTTATGAAAAGCTTATGATTCTTCCCCGTGCGGGTGCTTTGCGGGATGGGACGAATGGGACCCCCCCCCTACGCCGGGTATATGGAAAGAGGACGAGAGAGAGAGCTTATCTGCTATGCAACAAGGACGGACGAAAAATTCGAAGAAGCAATAAATAAAATAAAAGCCAATGAGAATGCGTGACGAGATGCGAAATCAATCATCGAAGAACACAAGACACAAAAAAAAAACGTGTTGCGGTTTTTTCGGTGACTACTTGATTTAGAAAAAAAACTGTACCAACACTACTCTGAGAAAGGCATGAAAACACTTTATCCTCCAGTCCACAGTCTCCCCTGTTTCCCCCTTTCCCCTCTTTCTCTCGACCGAAAATCCAAGCTCGCGAAACTTATTCTCGAGTGTCGAATTTTGAAGCACTCGAAATATTTTCAACTCGAAAACTACTACATACAATGCTCCCCTTGGGGGGAAGGCTAGGTTATATGACTTCACTTATATTCTATGTACTACGTCATTGGAACAGCTAGCAGCAGCCTCACTCAATCATTCCTCTCTGAATGATGATGATGGTAAGTAAACTGAAAAGTTTTTGAACAAAAAACTGTCCAATTATCATCACCATCATCATCATCCCGAAAATAGATCGACAGACGAGAAGAAGAACAAAACGAAATGCCTCCGGGGGGGTGAAAAGTGAAATCTCGGGGGTGGGGACTGGAAGTTACAACAATAAGACGGACCCCCTCAAAGAAACGGTCCCTTTTGCACTCACCTCGCGAGACTGGTCGTTGTAAAATGGCGGCGGCAGAAGCGAGGTGAGTGTGTCGGAAATCAATCCGCCGACGATCGGTTTGTCCTTTTCGTCTTTACTCGTCGTGGTATCATCCTCCTTGCGGTCCTTGGGGTCCATTTTGGGTTTCTTATTCTGGCTGCTGCTGCTGCTCTGCTGATGACGATGATCCTTATCCTTATGCATTTCGGTCGGGCAATCGATATTGGCCTCGGCGCGCGTAATCGGCCTCGTCGATCCGAGAGACGTAATCGAAATTGGTTGTTCGGACGAGGGCGATGCTGGCGCCGATGAACTGCTCAATGTGAGCGAAGAACGTTTTCGAGAACGTTGTTGACAAGACGACGACGACGACGACGACGAGGGACACGACGAAGAGGACGAAGAGGTCGAGCCAGTAGCACACCCGCCCGCTTTGGATAATCCTTTGCCACCGGCGGCGGAGCCCGAACCCGAGCACGTGGATAATTTTCGTTTCTTTTCTTTCTTCGTCCCAGTTGTCGTCGTCCGCTGTTGTTGCTGCTCCTCGTTAATGATCGATCGGTTTGGTGGTGTGGAAGGTGAGGAGGCGGCATGTGGCGGCGATCTGGACGAGGGCGATTCGGGTTGATGATGATGATGATGATGCTCGTCGACCTCGTCCCTCGTATCTTCTTCCTCGCCACCACCATCCACTGGCTCTTCTTCGTCGTCGTCCTCCTCTCCCTCCGTCGATCGTTTATTCGCCGCCTTCGATTGACGAGTGGCCATTTTCTTACGCTTAATAATTCTCATTTTCAATCCGATCTCCTCGTCGTTGCTCGTTGTTTTACTTCCGCCGTTATTGTCCTCGTCGTCCTCGTTGTCGTTGTCAGCACTTTTTCTCTTCTTCTGTTGTCCACCACCAGCACCCTTCTTGGCGACATTCGACGAACTGCTGCTACTGGACTTGGTGGACGTCGTCGAGGAGGTGACCGATGGAACAACACTAGGCTCCGAGGCGGACTTGCTCGAAGCCGACGACCCGCAGCGGCTATTATTAGTTATCGGTTGGGCGCCGCCGCCGCCGCGGCTCGAGTTCAATACTTCTTTATTCTTCGTATTACTACTAGTCGTCGTAAGCTCTCGCCGTTGCCGTCCATGATGGGACGGAGAATCCATCTCCTCTTCGCGTTGCTCATCGATTTTTTTCTCCACTCTATCCGAATGATGATGATGATTCGAGGAAGACGACGACGTTTTACCATTATCACTTTGGATCGAACCGCCGCCGCCGTCGTCTTTGGACCTTTTGTTGTTAGCTTCCTCCTCGTGCGCCAGGTGTGAGGAATCATCCTCCTTGGCAGCCGCCGAGTTCTCCATCGCCGCCATTGATCAAAATGAGCTCCTCACGCGCTGCGACTCTTAATTACCAGCACAGTTGATTAAATTTCTCCGTATATGCTAATCGGTCTCAAACGTCTCTCGTACGCAACACAACTTTCCAAAACGTCTCCAAATTGTCTGTCCAATACTCAAAATCCAAAGCCGATTAAGCCCGCAGATACAAGCATAATAAAAAATTAACCACTCTTTTCGTCGACGTCGTTTTTTTTGAATGCGCAGAAAAAAAGTTGTCCTCGAGTAAACCTCGGAGAAAATTGACGAAAAATGAAAACCGCAAAACCGTGCACGCACGTACGTATTATTGGAATAGAAGAAGAAACAGCAGCCGCCTGCGCAAAACGACGACGACGAACGAAACACGACGACGAACGATGGGGTCTGGAGAGCAGCAGCTGCCCTACTGCCAGTCAGTCAGTTCAGAGCACATATGCACAGTGCCGCGCGATTGGCCAAAAATTCGCGCGATCGCAGCGCCATCTAGCGCCATCGTCGGCTGATGCACTATTCCGAGATGGATCGATCGAGGAGCGGGGTCCCGCTCCAATGGAGAGTGGTCGGCGGTCGACCACCACCACCACCGAGGGAGGGCACCACGGACGAGTATGTTTTATTGATCGACCGAGGAGGACGGAGGTTGCATTTCCGTTCTCAGTTTCCTGCTTTCGCCGAGGGAGAAGGAGGGAAGAAAAAAGCCGTGGGGCAGCTGATTTAGCTCTCTCTCTCTCTCTCATCGACCAACGAGGGGTTCGTGAAGTGCCGTGAAAGAAAATTCTTAATGTTAAACACCCATCGCATCATATCTTCCAGTTGATTGGCAATTGGCGATCGAGAAAAAAAAATCCAGTCCACTTTTATATGGTCTTATATAAAAAATAGTACTTGGACGAGTGTTTCCGGTGGAACTCCTTTTTGGAATCAAGTCTTCCAAGTTCGAACCAATTGTAACTGTGGGGTTTGAGGTTAATTCGGAAGATGGAAGCGCGATCAATCGGAAACGAGGCGAGGCGCGGCGCAAAAGCATACGCCTTCTTCTTCGACTAATCAATACGTGTTATGGTGCTTGGTTTTATTTATTGACCAATGGTCAATTGATGAGGGTCGTCGGGCGGCTGGTGCCAGTCGACAGGCAAGCAAGCAGAGGCTGATTATTTGTCCGTGGGTGATGTATTCGAGAAAGCGATGCTCTCTCGCCGAAGCTGGTTTCATCAATTATTGATATTCGGGGTCTTGCCATCCATCGTGTCAAGGGAACCGAAGGAGGGGAAACACAGATGTTCGGTGTGGTGTTGAACTGATTGTGAATATCATCAAAAGGTTGATTTACATGAAAAATTTCCAGTCCAGTTTTATGTGCTCTTTGTATAAAAAGTACTCGAGGAGTGTTTCCTGAAACTGATGTATTGTGCTGTCAAGTTTCAAGAATTTTTTTTTTGAGATAATCGTAAGGTCTGCCAAGAAGTGAATGGTTTGTAGTGAATTTCAAACTTTTTAAAAAGTTTGTGTAATGTCTGTAAGAAGGCGCGGAAATACAGAAAATTTGCGCAGTGATTAGTTTAGGCCTTAGGAGTTCAATATTGACTGATTTTGAAAAAGATCCTTATCGATTTTGATTGGAAGTGCGATTTTAAAAAGCAAGGTACCTGTTAATTAATTTAAGTGAAGATCTCTGTTTAATTAATTAAAAGTGAGGTTCTCTTTGTCAGTGTGTTTGTCTAAATATATCTAAATTTTGCTGTTTCCGTTTTGAAATTCGGAAAACTTTTGGTGACTTCCGAAACAGTGACCAAAATTTTGTCCGTTATTTTGCTTGCTCCTAGTGCATTGCAGTCTCTAAAGTTTTTATTTAGAACTAAGCAATTGATTTAAAGTTTGATTAGGTGTTTTTTAACAAGGGTTTTGCTACAAATTTAGAATAGGATCATAATTCAATCACTTTTACATCGCAAATTTTGGTTCATTCCAGTCAGTTTTCTTAGGTTTTCGCCGAAAATTCAGGCTTCAACTTGCTCGTTTTTGAGTTACTTCAAGCTTCCTGATTTTCTCGGGTGTTTTAGTTGGATCTTGTTTTGGTTCTAGGTTCTTGTCTTGTCGAATAGGTAATCTTTTGCTTGTGAGATATTGAAAATACTTCGGCGTTCTTTGAGCTTTCCAACTCCAGTCTCTGTAACCTCTACCAGATGCAGGAAGATCCTACTCTGTGAGCAGTTTCAAAATTTCGCGCCGCCTTGCATAAGATCTCATACAAACATTCATATCAAGCCTATCAATCAAAGAAAGAAGAAAGTAGGCCAATTTTTCGTACGTAATTCTTCCATTCTTCTCTTGTTTAGATTCCGTGGGCTAATTACTTCGAGAAGAAATATGCTGACCTCAAAATTATCGCCTTCCCGTTTCATTGCGTATGTTCAATTCGCCGCGGCTCCATTCTCGACGGCGGCGGCTCCGAAACCAGCGCCGGTTTGGGAACAGAAACCGTTGCATACGAAGGTAAGCATAATTTTCGTGTTTTTCTTTTCCTTCCAAGGAGAAAATGCATGTGCTAACTGTTTCTCTTTTATCTTCAGCTATTTATCAATAACGAATGGGTGAATTCGATCAGTGGCAAATCGTTCCCGACGATCAATCCGGCGACCGGTAAGGAAATTTGTCAAGTTCAAGAAGGTGATAAGGTAAGAGCGATGAAATTTTATTTTAAAAATAATTTTTTCGTAGATTTATCGTTTTGGATAAGGACGAAGAAAGATAAAGTCTTTCCATTTTGCAGGCGGACGTGGACAAGGCGGTGAAAGCGGCCGACGATGCATTCCGACGAGGATCGCCGTGGCGAACGATGGACGCCGCCGAACGTGGACGTTTGCTCAATCGATTGGCCGATTTGATGGAACGTGATCGCATACATTTGGCGGTGAGTTAGATTTCTAATTTCCTCATTCTGTTTTTTTGCGATCAACTAATCGGTGTTTAAAATTTTTTCAGAGTCTGGAGACGTTGGACAACGGCAAACCGTTCCAAGTTGCTTACGCCGCCGATTTGGATTTGAGCATCAAATGTTATCGGTAAGTCAGTTTTCTCTTTGAAAGTTTTTTTTATGGTTTTCTCATCTGATCAATGTGGTTTGCTCTTTTTTTCAGTTACTACGCCGGTTTCGCCGATAAGAACCACGGAAAGACGATTCCGATCGGAGGCAACTTCTTCACTTACACAAGGCACGAACCGGTGGGTGTTTGTGGACAGATAATTCCCGTAAGTCGACGTTTTCTTCCTCGACTCTTTACGACGATGATGATGCTGATCGCTTTTCGGCTCTTTCAGTGGAACTTTCCGTTGTTAATGCAAGCGTGGAAACTCGGACCAGCATTGGCTTGTGGAAATACGGTGGTGATGAAACCGGCCGAACAAACGCCGTTGACCGCTTTGTACGTGGCCAATTTGATCAAAGAGGTGAGTAGAATCGTCTTGTTCTATTTCCTCTCTGGACCTAATAAGATTCTTCGTTTCAGGCTGGATTCCCGCCCGGAGTGGTCAATATCGTACCCGGTTATGGTCCGACGGCTGGACAAGCGATTTCGATGCATCCTGACATTAGGAAAGTGGCCTTCACCGGATCGACGGAGGTGAGGAGTTGGCGATTTCCATTTTTGGCATTGTTTATATGATTCTTTCCTTGCAGGTCGGCCATTTGGTCATGGGCGCCGCGGCGAAGAGCAATTTGAAACGCGTCACTTTGGAATTGGGCGGCAAGAGTCCCAATATCGTTTTCGCGGATGCCGACAGTAAGTACATTTCATCTCGATTTTCCTTTTCCTTTTCGCTAATTGACGGCTCATTTTCAGTCGACCACGCCATCGAGCAAGCCCACTTCGCCCTTTTCTTCAACCAAGGCCAATGTTGTTGCGCCGGGAGCCGTCTGTTCGTCGAGGGCAAGATCTACGATCAATTCGTCGAACGATCGGTCGAACGAGTCAAACAACGCGTCGTGGGCGATCCGTTCGACGTCAAAACCGAACAAGGTCCGCAAGTGGATTCGGATCAAATGGAAAAGATTCTCAGTTTGATCGAAGCGGGCAAGAAGGACGGAGCCAAGTTGGTGGCCGGCGGGAAACGTTTCGGCGACCGCGGTTATTTCGTCGAGCCAACTGTGTTCTGCGACGTCAAGGATCCGATGAGGATCGCTCAAGAGGAGGTGAGTTTTTGAATGTACTTTCGAGGAGCATTGGTGTTGAACATTTGGTTTTTTTCTCCAGATTTTCGGACCAGTCATGCAAATTATGCGATTCGACAACGTGGAGGATATCATCGAGAAGGCCAATAATACCGTATATGGATTAGCCGCCGCCGTGTTCACCAAGGATATCGACAAGGCTCTGCATATCGCCAATAATATCCAAGCTGGAACCGTCTGGTGAGTACTCGGGGTGCTTCATTCTGGTTTTTCGGGAGCCCATGCAGGACTCGAGGGATTCCTTCCTCGGATCAGCCGCCCATTTCGAAGAGCCATTGACGAATCATTTTCTTATCCAGGGTCAATTGCTACGATGTTTTCGATGCCGGTGCACCGTTCGGGGGGTACAAGATGTCGGGAATCGGACGCGAGTTGGGCGAATACGGTTTGGAGGCCTATACGGAAGTGAAGACGGTAATCAGATTACGTTTGGACTCCTATTAAAAATGAATTCTATCGATTTTGTATCCTTTTAGGTCACCATCAAAGTGCCTCAGAAAAACTCGTAATTCAAGGATGGATCGAAGGCGAGTGATTGCTGATTCAAACGGATCGCCCCGGGTTGAATACTATAGACTTTTATCTCTGGTAGAATACTATTTAACCAATAGATGATCAGATAAGATTGTGCGTGAGATTTACGAAATGGGACTTTGTTGGTAAAGGTTGAAAGATTTCTGAAAAAATGTTCTACAGGGACATAATAAGAGCTCTCAAACACCAAAAAACCTGGCGCGCTTACAAACTGCAATGCAAAAATCCTACGACATTTTGCTTAAAATGGACAAAAGGAGTTGTTTTTTTTAAATTTCGTTTTGTTCACGAAAGTATTTTTGATTGGTGTAACCTTTTGTAGAAAAGAGCTCCAGGGAGTAAAAAGTAATGTTAGCTGATTGGGTATTAACTCCTACTTGGCCGCGCGACTTCCGGTGCGCAACATCATCTTATCTCCCATTGTTATCAAAACCGGTGTTTTTTTTCTGGGTCCAGTGGACCCAAGCCTCGCGGCCAAGGTAAAAAATAATGTACGTTTGTGATCAATGTCTAAATAGCTATACATCCGAAAAACATTAGAATGTACTGCTCATCCAGTAAAATGATCTAT
>JAQGCW010000614.1:0-10551 GCA_034700065.1 Mesodorylaimus bastiani | reverse complement strand
AAAATTCCCGCCTAAACTTTTCTCTTCGTCCACTTATACCAAATTTTTCCATCTTTTTGTTTAATGGAATGCGCATCGTGCACTTTTTTTATAAATAACAAATTCGAGAATTTTCGCCAGAAATTCATGAATGAAAAATTCTATTTTGTTTATGAAAATGCTGCATTTTTAAATAATAAATAAATTCATCATTCACACCCATATCATATCGAAATTCATAAAATGACGCGTCATTGGGTTTCTGTTTTTTTTTCCTTCAAAATACAATATGCATAATTGTTGTAGAAATGAAAAATTGCCAGGAAATATGTGTCCTGGTTTATGATAACGACACCCAAAAAATGCCAAATGTTCAAGTGATTAGTAAAAGCGAATTTTAGTTGAGGAATTTAACGTTTCTCATGAATCCGCACGATTTTCCTGCGGATTCATCGAGTTCGAATCTCGAAAGTAGATATCTTTTTCCACATAGTTCATTTGATGCTTGTGTCATTGGTGCCATTTGTCCAATTTTCCAGTTATGAATACGGTGGTTCGCTATGAGTTTTGAAGCTTGTGTGTGATGCGTGATACCATGTGAATTGATGATGAGTCGATATCATGGACGACGGAAATTGTGTCTCAGTCTCAGTCTCACGATCAGTCTAAGTCTAAAATTGTGTCTCAGTCTGAGTCTCAGTGTGGGATCAGTCTACATTTCTCACCCCCCACCCCCAAATCCATTTGCCTTCCTTAGGAACCGATCCATATACCCTCAATCCACCAAGTATTTATGCTTCCGACTGTCGATCCACGAGATTGTTCCTCTTCATTCCATTCCGATCCATCAAAACAGCTCCATGATATGTACATCGTCATCTGTACGACGACTCCTTCCTTCGCGCCAGAACACCAGTTTCAACTAATTTTCAACTGCCAACTCATCCACTCTTATATCATTCCTCATATAAGTACCCACCAGCCCAAAAGACTACGCCCCGCCCTAAAGCGCATGATCATCCTTAACGCGCGCGCATACTTTGATCAATCCGAGCGTGAGAAAAACCCCCGGCGCTTACTCCACCAGCAAACACAATCATCTTACGTCGGTATTATTAGAATCGACGACGAGGCCAATCCGAAGACGAACACGGCACACGCTCCACTGCAGCTGGCTGGAGGGAAAGAGGGCGAACAGGTTTCCCGCCATGCCGCGCCATGCCGATTGGCATTAATGAAGACGCTGCTGGACGGCAGTCTGGTTACATAAAACCCTTCCACTCAAGACAACTCTCGCATATAAAATCCAACCGTACTTTTATGCGCTTCCCAATTTTGAAAATGGCCGCCACTCGAGTGCACTCGATATGTTCTTGTTATTATTTGCTCATTCTCCTCGTTCTCGTCCTCGTCGTCCAACCGATTCGATCTAATCAGATTCCACGCCGATTCAAATTAACCGCCGATCAAGTGGACCATCGATTACCGCATATTGATCCGGTGAAAACTGGTGCGGTATTGGACCGGACGAAATACGCCGAGGACGCCGTCGTTGGAGTAATGACGACCGACGATTTTGTGGACGAGGACGCCGACGATGAATTGAAGCCACGACGATTCGCCCGAGATGTCGTCGATCGATTCGCCCCGTACGAGAATCATCTCTCGTTCGCTCCGTACGCATCGGAGATATTCGAGGACAATAGCGTTGTCGACGGATGGAATTCCGAGGAGATGGTCCATGAGATTCACGATTTGACAACCACGACGGCTTCCACGACCGAGATCACTTCGACCACTTCCATGTCGACCACCACTACGGGTTTTGTCACCGCCGTACCACCGTCGTCGAATTCCGATGGTCTCCTCCGCTCGATCGCCGTCGCCCCGCGTCTCCTCAATCCCGACGATTTCCGACCGATCAGCACGGCAAGTCAACAACAACAGGACAAAACTATTGGACCCGGATCGGTGGATTCGGCGACCAAATTCACCACTTTATCATCGGGAAGCGTCTATATGGCATTACCGCATGCGAAACGCGAATGCCAGCACAATTACGAGTGTTACGAGATGCGTGAACCGGACGAATGGTGTTCGCCCGTTGTCACACGTGCGGATTACGTTTTGTAAGTGTGAAATTAGCCCTGGGTCGGGCAGTGTCTTTGACAGTTTGTTGGTTTTGCTAGGCTATTAGTAAGCTAGGTACATTGTTGGTTAACTTGCCCATGCACTGTCCTTTGTCTTGAATGCCCGTGGCTTGGACATTCAAGCAATAAGTGCTGTAAAAATTTGCCTTTTAAATCTTGTTTATAAATGTAAATTTAACCGAACAATTTTTTCGATCGTTCTATTTTGTAGAGCGAAATTTTCTCTACAAAACTATCTTCACCGTTTTGCGTTGTTGCGTTTTCGTCGATGAAAAGCGCGCGCAGCATGCATCCTTTGCTTGAAAGCATGCATCCTTTGCAAGCGAAGGGTGCATGCTGTCGCGCACTTTTTCTCGACTAAAACGCAACAATGCAAAACACGGTAAAAATAGTTTTGTAGAGCGAATTTCGCTCTGCAAAATAGCATATCGAAAAAATTGTTCGGTTGAATTTTCATTTATAAACAAAATTTTACATTTAACTTTTGTAAATGTTTAAATGTTTAAATAACTTTGCAACGAAACTTCCAAACACTTAGAAACCATCCGGACCTCGCCCACATATGGCTCGAAGACTTTTTTTGAAGTCTTCTATGCTTTTGAAGATGAAGACTTTTTTGAAGTCATCGAGGCATGTATGTGCGAGGTCCGGATGGTTTCTAAGTTTTTTGAAGTTTCGTTGCAAAGTTAGTTGCAAAGTCATTAACATTTTCTAAATTTCTTGAAAATTTACTGTAATATTTTGCTTATAAACGAAATATTAACCAAACAACTTTTCTATTATGCCATTTTGTAGAGAAAAATTTTCTCTACAAAACGATATTTACCGTATTTTGCATTGTTACTTTGTTGCAAAACGCTCGCAGCTCTACCCAACTAATTTCTACTGTGTTTCCTTTCAGCGAACGCGGTTGTTTCTGCGATCACGGCTCGTCGTTTTGTTTATTCGAACGACGAACACCGAACGGCTACGAATACACGGACTGTGTCCCCAAAACCCAATCCAAATGCGAAGTTTAATTTTAAAATATTAGTCATAAAAACCCCGAGCCATCACGCTACTTTCTCGTTTTTCACATGGGGAAAACCGCCTAAAATTTAGACATTCGAGTTTATAGTATTCATTCGGTCCGAATATAAAACTTTGAATCGCCATCGCCCACTATCTACTTTTATTAGTGTGTCCACATTCCTGTTTTTGTACGTTTTACCTTTTTACCTTTCGCCTTTCGCCTCTTGCTTTTCTTACTCGAATGTCCAATTTTGTGTCTGCTGTTTTTGGCTTTGATGCGAGCAAAACATTTTTAGCCATGTTTTCTTCTCTAGTCGCTTCGAAAAAAGATGAATTTTTTGATACGATTGTGCTCGTTTTGTAAAATGTGAAAGTTCTTTTACCCGATAACCTTTCGATGTGCCAGGTGCATTTTCGAAAAAGAAGAAGAAAATTACCCAAAGTAGAAAAACCGGTTAGTACGCCCGAAGAAACGAATCATGGTGTTCTCATTACGTAAAACGTGGCCTTGAGGATAGTCGATAGTGTGTTTTATGTCTCCAGGGAGAGAAAATGTAAGTTGACAAATTTGTGAAAGTGTTGGGTTGGTTGTTCAAGTGGAAATACGCCTAAGGGGTCATCGATCAATCAGAAAGCAGTCAAGCCAATCACAGAGCGCACGCATATGTTGGGTTCAAAAGCAGCCAATCAGAGAGCGCGCGCATGTAAGGTTCAAAAGCAGCCAATCAGAGAGCGCGCGTATGTAGGGTTCAAAAGCAGCCAATCAGAGAGCGCGCGCATGTAGGGTTCAAAATCAATGATTCAAACCCGATGATAAGGAAGCGAGCGAGATTTTTTAGCAGTTTTTAATCTAAATCAAAGTCAAAGTCAAAAGACAATTTTTTTTTAATGAAACATGGGCATTATGTGTCAAAATCAGCAATCAGTGATCACATGAAGCATAGTTTTCTCAATAGTGACAGTCTCTATCCAGAACACATGGGAATCCATATATATATATATCTCCCTTCACACTGCTTACTGCAAAAATACACAATTACCGTTATATGTCCCTATGAAAATTGTGCGTAATTTGTAATTATTTATTATAAGAGCTTTATTAGAGATTAGAGAGATTAAAAAAGATAAAGGAGATTTATTAGAGATGATTAAAGAATTTTTAAAAATGTTCTTAAATTCAGCATTTCCTAAACGAAAATAGTAGGCCATTCACATTTTCATTCATCAATTTCTTGTGAAAATCTGCAAAAACTGAATTTGCATAAAAATGGGCGATGCGCCCACGATCAAACAGAAGAGGGTAAATTTGGTATAAGTGGTCAAAGAAGTATTATTGGCGGGAATTCAAACTTTTTTTTCGCAAGCTGATATAGTCTATTACACTGTTTTGTATTGTTAGGCCCGAGATTGTTACATAGAAGGCGTTTAAAAAAAAAAAAAATTTGGCAGTATCCAGCATGCTTTCCTGATCGATATCAACCACAAAAGGGATCTGTACATCAAAATGACTGATATTTTGTTAATCAGGTACAGCTATATTTGCTGTACAGCTTTGTCTATGGGGTCATACTAGGGTCTGCTACCATTCTCATTCCTCAAATTGCTCAATTCCTCAACCGCATGCTTTTATTGCTGCACGATCGAATAGATCGGGACTCAAAGGTTTATGTAGTATGCTACTTAGCCTGTGTTCTGTTCTTGACTTTCCTTTTCTCTCACTCGCCGATCAAAGATAGGAATCTACGATCTTCTTTCCAAAAAAAGGACTCTGGTCCTTCCAACTTTCGCCTGACTTTGGAATGTACCTGATTACAATCTCTTCCCCCATTTTCTCCCAAAGGGCTGCCCCAGCTGGGACATTCGATTCTAACTGACCAATCTAGCAAGCAAAACCGGGGAAGTTTCAAATTTGTCACGCTTGTCAAACGCATCAAACAATGTACACGAGTTTTATGAGTAGGTAATAAAAAACCTCCAAATACGGGCGGGTAGGGAGTTTAAGAACAAAACATACATTTTCCTTTTCTCTTCCCATCTCATCTCACCTGGGGACGATATGACACCAATCGAAAACTGGATCCGAGAGAGTAGAATAAAAGAGAAAGGCAGTCATCCGAAAGAAGACCGAGCGTCTCTCAAACACTCGACTCTACTCTCTCATCCACCTGGCCAGGCCCAACAATCGTGGGGTGTCCGGAATCTTCTCAGTCTGGTGGGTGACCCGGATCGACGAGTAACAATTACGTGGTGATTCGTCTTCACTCTCGTACAACTATGGGCAATCGATGGGCAATTACGATCGTATTCCTCCTATTAGCCATCGCGATCGGATCGGCACAAGTCAGATTACGCGGGGCGATGGCAGCCGACGAACCTCTGGACCAATCGTCGACATCTGCTTCTGGCGGCGATACTGGCGGTAGTGGATCGGATTCGGGCGGCGGCGATTACAATCCGGATTACGGAGGCTCGGGCAATGCGGATGGATCGTCGAATGGCACAGCGGCTCCGGCGGATTACGGCGAAGGCGAAACGCAAGCACCCGAGGAAGGGGGCGCTCCTACGGAAGCCCCACCGTCGGATAGTGCAGCAGCCAATACCACGGTGGCTGCGCAGGCCGAAGTGTCGCCTCCTCCCGGTGGTGACAATTCGACGACGCCTCAACCGGAAACGCCACCGCCCGACGAAGGAGCTCCTCCGACGACCGTTGTTGCACCGGACCAAACACCATCCGCCTCGTCCGAATCTCCACCTCCGACCTCGTCGAATTCGGTGGACAATTCGACGACGAGCACCGGAGAAACGGTCAATTCGGTGACCGAAGAGCCATCGATCGGATTGGGCGAACCACCAGCCGAGAATGGCACTGTGGCGACGGAAGGCCCGATATTACCTACTGGCGAGAACCGTACCGAGCCAGCACAACCACCGTCCGAAACGACCAGTCCAACTTCGGAAGGATCGCCGACTGATCAACCGTCGACCGAAGCACCCACCGTCGAAGGGCAAAATCAAACCGCCCTCGCCGTCGAAGGAACCGCGGCCACCGAAGCACCGGTGAATCAAACGGAACCCACTGCAACCGAAGCTCCACCTTCCGGAAACCAAACAAACGAATCGACGAATCCCGGCTCCGAACCTCCACCGACGGAGGGTGGCATTGAGGAGACCACCCCGGTAACTCCGTCCGAGACCCAAGCACCCGAAAACGGAACCGTCCCTACCGAACCGCAACCACCCGAGAATGTGCCCGCGGAAAATGGTACCACGACGAGCGCTCCGGAACCCAGTCCGCCCACCGAACCTCCGCCGGTCACCGCCGGCAGTTCGCCCGGCGCCCGCCCGGAGTCCAATGCCACGAATCCCGAGGAACCTAATTCAGCAAGCACCGTCGCGCCACCACCGCCACTCCCCGAGGTCACCGACAATTTGCCCAGCCCGTTCACCGTGGCTCCCAATAGCGTTTTCGTCAAATCCAACGGTGTCAATAAGGCGTGCAAGATCAATGCCGATTGCTACCAGATGCGCGAGCCCAACGATTGGTGCCCGTTGCCGGCCAGTGTCGATTTCGGGTATGCTGCTGTCGATGGTCTCCACAGGCTTCCTGTGCCACTTACTGTGGCACATCCTGGATGTGCCACAGGAAGTGTCACAGGAAGCCTGTAGAGGCACATTTATTCTTGACGCCTCGGAGTCAAGAATGAATGTGCTTCTACAACCTTCCTACCTTCCCTGATTTTGCCTCCTTGACCTCCGCTAACCGCCTCCTGACCCTACCCGACCGTCCCTGACTTGGTGTCCCAGACGCTACTCTACCTGCGCTACTATCCCTGACCTCTCCAGTCCTCCTTAACCTTCCCAGAACCTCCAATAGCTAGTCGTAGGTGTCCCAGACCTCGCCCTGATCCTCCCTGACCTCCCATACCTTCCCAGACCCTCGAAACCCTCCCAGACAACCCCGATCCTCCCTGACCCCCCCCCCCCCAATCCCGCCTCCTTCCCTTCCCAGACCCTCCAAATCCTCATGCTTAGGTGCCTCTTCCTCTTTGACCACTGCTACCCCTCCTGACCTCCCAGACCCTCCATACTCAGATCCTCCCTGTCCTCCTAGATCTCCTCAGACCCTCCAAAACCCCGTCCAAGGTATCCCAAACCATCTCCTCCTCCCTGACCTCCCCTATCCGCCTTCTTCCCTTCCCGGACCCTCCTAGATCCCCAGACCCTCTGAACCCTCCTTGACCTCTGCAACCCGCCTGCTTCCCTTCCCAACCCCTCCCAGCCCCCATCCGAGGTGTCGTCAGACCTGACTGACCCCTCTCTGACCTTCCAGACCTCTTCTCACTGACCTCCCAAACCCACCTCCTTACATTCCCACACCCTCCCAGACCCTCCAAAAACCCCTCCTTTGTGTCCCAAACCCGACTGACCTCCTTAATGACCTTTCCTTTGCAGCGAACGCGGTTGCTTCTGCGATCATGCTCAAAAACGTTGCTTTATCGAACGTGTGAACAACGGTGTTCGAGAACATTCGGATTGCGGCGATCGTTCAACTACAACATGCAAGAATCCGCAGAAGAAACCCACCGATGAGGCCGACAAACCCGACTTGCAACCCGACCATCGGTCCAGTTGATTGAGAACTGTACTCAATTTCTTTATGTACGATAGTACGGGGTGTTCCAAAAGTCATGCGCCACACTTAGTTGCTGTATTATCTCGCTAACCATTTGGGCTAAATGTGACGCAAATTGGTATTTACGACTAATTAGAACACGGCGAAAATGAATCTGAAGTTGGTTCAAAATTTTCAAAATTCAAATTTCCCGCGGTTTTTCGGTGGTTGGTGGTATGGAAACAGAAGGAAAAAAGGCGTAAAATTCTCAACGACACAAGATATGCCATTACAAAATATAAGATATACCAAAAGACACGGTACAAGATATACCCAATCGCCAAAAAAAACCGCAGGAAATTTGAATTTTGAAAATTTTGAACTAACATCAGATTCTTGTTCGCCATGTTCTAATTAGTCTATATACCAATTTTCGTACCACTCGGCCCGGTGGTTTGTGAGATAGTAGCGTTAGAGTTTGGTACGTGACTTTCGGTACACCCCGCATACTGTACCCGAAAATGTCCCCGTAAATTGCCCCGTGAAGTCTCTTTCTGTCCGTTTTCCCCCTACTTTCCGTTTGTACTAGATTTCCATTTCCTATATGAATTATTTCATCAGAATCCGTAATGTGTCGTTGATTTTCTGAGAAAATTGGGCGATATGTTCCGGTCGGGTTGAACATATTTCATCCCACGTCTTACCCCGACGTAGAATCAGACCCTATGTCCACCCACCCACCCAGTCCTGGCCTGGGTCGACCCAGACCAGGACTGGGTGGGTGGGGGGACAGAGGTCTGATCCTACTCGCCAAATGTCGCATTCACCTCGACTTCCTCCCACCGGAAACCTCCAAGTTCACCGCCGAGAACCTCAACTGGTCTTATTCGGAAGGAATTTGTTCACCCTGGAAAGTTTCGTAAACTCAATCTTCGGATTTGAGACCAACCAGCCGTAAGAAAAAACATTCGGAAAAAAGGGCTAACAATGGGACCAAGTTGTCCATTTTCGGATGAAAGGAACTTGTCTACCACAGGTAGTATGTGGTGGCCTTGGACGAAAGAGAGCAGAACCTGAGCAAATCACCTTACCGATGGTATAAAAGTGACCGTAAAGAAACCACCGGGTGGTTGGACACATGATTTCGGGACGATTTCGAGTATGATGATGAATCGTGGTTGGATACCGTTCGTTTGCCTCCTCGGATGCTCGTTGGGTCAGGACCTCGATCCGGCCAGCGATCACATTCTCGAGCGACCTCGATTCTTCAAATATCGACGCCCACTGGACACCACATTTCCATTGGACGCTCCGAAATTATCCGTGCTTGATACCATTCGTAAACCGTCGTTCAATTCGATCTTGTCCTCCAAAGTGGTCGTGATCACGCGGAAGGACGATGAGAACAACGAGACACTCGGTCAATCACAATCGAACTTTGGAGTCAACCAAACTTGGAATGTCCTCCAATCGCGGATCAAAAACGAGCTCAATGAGACCAGCGTCGAGGAGAGTACGGTGGAGCCAATCACCACGACGATCCGTGCTGGTGTTCCGGTCGCCAATTCGCCAATCTTCGTACCGACATCTGGCGAGAGGAAATTGTGCAAGACGCACGCCGATTGTTACGGATTGAGGGAACCGGACGATTGGTGCCCGTTGCCTTCCAAGGATCAATATATGTAAGTTACTGTCAGTTAAATAAGTGTCCAGGCCTCGATCCGAGAGTGCCCTTATCTCAATCCAGCTTTTTAAAATGTATGCGTGCCGAGTTTTCAGGGGGGGTGAGAACTCGGCGCGCATACGATTTAGGCTGCAGAGATAATGTATCTCTCGGATCGAGCCCAACGAAGTCCAATATAGGTGGCACGGCATCCGGAAATGGCAAAGAAGCCCCTATAGGCGTGTAGAGCATGTCAAAAAACCTCAGCAGCAAAACTTTCATCAAAATCCGTCGATTGGTTCTTCCAAAAATCGAGATTGAAAAATTCGCAAATTTGAATTTCCCGCCTTTGATGAGTAGGTTCTACTATTTTCGTGGCGTGAGCGATTCAAAAGTGAATTTTGTTGTGAATTTGCGTCAAAAAGTGAACATTTCTTTGAAAGAAATTGAAGATTGCATAAAATTGGGTAGAAAAGAAGTAAATTTGTTTGTTATTTTACTTCTTTTCAGTTCAATATTATGAGATCTTGAATTTCTCTTGAAGAAATAACACTTTGAAGTTTTAAAAGTCAAAAAGTGTTATTTCTTTTTAAAAAATTGAAAATTTGATAAAATTTGATAGATTTGAAAAATTTAATAATTTTTCTGTCAAATTTTATGGGAAGCTTTCGATTTTTTCGAAGAAATAACACTTTTTGAATAACACACACGAATTTGCTTCAAAAGTGAACACACTTCTTTTAAAGAAATGGAAATTTTCATAAAATTGAACAGAAAGGAAGCAAAATGGCAATTTCTTTTGCTATTTTACTTCTTTTCAAACAATTTTATGAATCGTTCAATTTCTTTCGAAGAAAATAACACTTTTTGAAGTTTTTAAAAGTCAAAATGTGTAATTTTCTTCGAAAGAAATTGAACATTTCATAAAACTGTTTGAAAAGAAGTAAAATAGCAAAGAAATTGCCATTTTGCTTCCTTCCTGTTCAATTTTATGAAATTTTCCATTTCATTAAAAGAAGTGTTCACTTTCGAAGCAAATTCGCAAAAATCATTCTGAATGAAACATTTCATTGTGGAAAAACATGGTCTCGCCACGAAAATAATAGAACCTACTCATCAAAGGCGGGAAATTCAAA
>JAQGCW010000613.1:0-10553 GCA_034700065.1 Mesodorylaimus bastiani | reverse complement strand
CACTTCGCGTACACTCATGGATCGGTACCAATTCCATCCGTATCTCAGCCAAGAGCAACTTTTGCACTTCTGGGGTAAAAGCTGGTTGGCTTCTTACGATCTGAACTGTTCGGAATCTGATGTCCGGTTTGAATTCTTGTAGGGACAAGAGCCGTGGCCAAATTGGGCAAACGAGGGTCGACGGGCGGCGGCGGAGCGGCCAGCGGAAGCAAGCCGAAAGTAGCCACGCCGCGAGTCGTCGAGAAGATCGAGCAATACAAAAGAGAGAACCCGACCATATTCGCTTGGGAGATTCGTGAGAAGCTCATCGAAGAAGGTTCGAAAGCCGTATTTCGGGGTGCTGTCGGCTTCGATTACCGCAATCCCTCCGTTTTCAGATATCTGTTCCGCCCCGTTAGCTCCGAGCGTCAGCTCGATCAATCGCATTTTACGAACTCGAGCCGCCGAGAGAGCCGCCGAAGAATTGGCGCAGATCATCGCCGCTCAACAAGCGGCCACGGTTTCGGCTGCAGCGGCAGCCGCGGTGGCCTCGGCGGCGCAACAGCGGCCGGGCGGGGGTATTGGCACGGCTCCGCCGACTGGCCCCAATGCAACTACAGCAGGTGGCCCGAGGTCGGCCGTGCCGCCCTTGTACTTGTGCCCGAATCCGTGGTTCAATCCGTTACAAGGTAAAGAGGATTAGTTCAGATCGCTTCCGGCATTCCGTGAGTCATTTCGATTTTAGGAATGATGCTGGCCGGTCAGGAATTTCAGCGACAGCAACAACAGCAACAGCAGATGGCAGCCATGCGTCAAATCGAGTCCAAATCGAATTCGGCGAAGCAAGAAGAGACAAACGGTCGTCAAGCGAACAAGATTGGCGAAGCGAAAACCATCGTAAAAACTGAGACTGGAACTAACGACACTATTCCACCGGCCGAGAAGAAGTTCGGATCGAGCAGCAGCAGCGGCGGGAACTCATCATTCACCGTCGATCAGCTGATCCAATTGGAGCGAGCCATCGTCCAAGGATCTCTCCAGTCTCCTTACATGAATCTTTTGAGGAACGTGGACTCCGGAAATCAACAGGTTCGTCTTGCCTAGCCCTCTTGATTTAGTCCGAGAGATCTAACTTGGCCGCTTTCGCCTTTAGCCTCCGAAGAAACCGAAATCGAAGCGAGATTTGGCGCCGCCTTCCGTCGATCAGCAGGCGAACTTCGCGCCTTCCGGCCTCTCTCTCCTGAAATCGCCACAGCCGTTCGTGTTGCCGCCGAGCCAGAATCCGTGGCCTCATCAGAACATCGAGCTCCTTGAACGTATGCTGTCGCAATTTGGCGCTCCTCCTCCTCCACCGCCGCCTCGCAACGAAAGCAATATTTGCGACGAATCCTGCTGCACTTGTGGATCTTCGTCGTCCGCCGGCGGATCCGCCTGCGATCTCGGCGGGAATAAAGAAGAGAAGAAGGAATCGCCGAGTCCCGAGAATGACAGAAAGGCCCGACGGTCACCGACCGGGACTCCTGTAAGCGCTGCGTCCACTTCGGCGGCGTCCACTCGGAGCTGTACCACATTCAAGCCGTATATCTGATCGAAATTCGTTCGTGGTCAAAGGCAGAAGGCCCATATATAGACATGTATTTGAGCACTAGCCGATCCTTGTATCATATTAGCCCTAAATGCACCGGAAATTCATGTACAAACGCCTCTGTTCCCCTTTCTTCTGTTCAAACCATGTATGGCTTCTCAATAAACGATCCAGTTCGCTGGAGTTGCAAATCTGCTACTTCTGGATCAACTTCGTCGGAGAGGCCCTACGATGGCTATTCCATTACTCCGAGCTACCGTAATCCAGCTTGTCTCCGGAGGTCACTTTCGAAATTCTCGCTCTTCGAGGAAAGGCGATGCACCCCCTAAGATCTCAAGAGCTTTCGCCCGAGTGTGGGGAGAGGCGATTTGCTTTTGCTCGATTCGAACCGCCCTTCCCTCCCTCCGAGCCACCACGAAGTTCGTGTCCTCCGAGCATTAGCGAATTGGCGAGGGGGGCCGCCGCAGTGTTTGATTTGGACGAAGGACACGAAATTCGAGTACTTCGTCAAATTGTCATCGCCTTTGGCCTTGTTCGCACGTAATCGTGGAGTTCGGGTGAAAAGCAGAGCGTGAGTGAGCAAAAAGCCTCGCTCGTTTTTCCAACTCCGCAATCCTCTCTATTGTTGGCGGTGAGAGCGCGTCCAAGTGCCAGGCTAGCAACGCTCGTGCTAGTCAAACACTGTCGACCAGTCGAGTGGTTCGAGGGCGAGTACATCTTCTCGTTGTTGTGTGTGGACACCACACCACCACCACCGCCATCCACCACGGCCACGACCACGACCCACCGTTCGAGTGCGGTGAAAGGTTTTGACGCATTTCGCGTGAGTTTCGCCAACTCGTCGAGTGCCACCTCAGGAGCACCGGGAAACACGACGGCTTCTCGCTCTTCCATCTCCTCGAGTATATGTACTTAATGTAGCCAGATTCGAGTGGGGGCTTAGGGAACGCGGGGTTTCACGGATTCCGAGTGTGTCGGGTTTGCGCCGGTCTTGGGAATCCTCGGCGAGAAGTTGGAGTTAAGAGCCCTTTTCGTAAAAAGCAAACCGCATTGGGTAAACCGACAGAGTCTGCGCAATACGGAACTCCGAAGAAGCCAAACATTTTGGGATGTTTTGGGTCTCTCCTTTGGACTTTCACCGAAACGTGATCTCCGACTGATCGTGATCTGCTCGTTATTGACAGAAACCGACACGTCTACTCATTATTCTGGAATACGGAAATACTGAAAACGACTTCGGACGATCGACCCAGCAAGCATTCGACATAAACAACAAAATGTGAAAGAGAAAACGAGACTAGCAGAAGCCCACCTTTTGCATCGCCCGAAGCCCGAATTGCATAAATCAGCCAAGCTCAATCGTCACAAAATGATCAATTGCTTCTCCTCGCATAAACGCTCTCGCGCTCGCCCAGCGATTCGCCCGACGATGCCTCGTGGTGATTAGATGCACGCCGATAGTTTTGGTTATTCGACGGGGAATCGTGAGTGGTCGAGGACAATTCTACGATGATCGGGCCCGAGTAGGTGGCGAGATTGGCGTCTTCCGATAAGGATCGTCCGAGGCGATTATAGCGTTCGGGATCTCCCGACGGGCGTGAGTGATGTCGAGATCGACGGGGATGCGGAGCAGTGCCCGATGCTCGTCGCTCTCTGCTTTTCGACGTCTTTCTCGTTCGTCGTTTCCTTTTCGGCACGCGTTCGTAGATTGGAGCGGTGGTTGCCGAAGCGGGCAAAGGCGGCGGACCGCCGTGGTGATGATGATGCATGTCGCCGTTGGTCAACGAAGGTCTTTGTTGGTGATGCAGGAATTCGGGTGGCGGTGGACCGTGCGAAGGCGGCGGTGGTGGCAGAAGAAGATGCGGCGGCGGACCGGTCTTGGGGAAATCGTGATAGGGGAAAAGTGGATTGTGCATGGTGGTATGCTCGTTCTCGACGAAGAACACGGGCGGCGGTTCCTTGGTCAACGGTGATGGCTGCCGATATCCACCCGTGCTTTCCAAAACGTGTCTGGCCACTCGAAGTTGCGCATCGGCGCCCAAGGTCATCGTGGTGTGGTTGTTATTGGCCAAGGTGGCTTCTCGCTGTTTGCTTTTCTCTCGACGCCGACGTTTCTCGTCTTTTCGTGCTTCCTTAGCCAACAGGTAGCGTTGTCGCTCGACTTGCTTGGCCAGTAAGTTCGAGAGGGTGACTGATACGCACTGAAATGGAATGGGAGCTGAAGATAGGTTTCTTCGGGGTCTCTTCTCTCCATCTCCTTACCACTGGCACGATGATCGCTCCGATCACCGCCCCGATGATGACGGCGTTGCCTTCGAAAACCCTTTGCAACGGTTGCAGGCATCCGTCGGTGTAGAGAATGTTTTGTAATTCTGTGATCTGAAGCAATCAACATGTTCGGATCTTTCTCTCCTTCTCACCACAGGATCACTTACCGATTTATCTTGAGTATGGAACCCGCATCGAGGATTCGAAGCCGCATCGCTCGTGCTCGCACCCACTTGAGCTTGTACGTTCGCTCCGCCCAACGATGGCCCGCCCGTCGAGGTCGGAACGATCGACGGTGTTCCGCCGCCGATCGTCCCATTGATGTTGGACACCTTGCAGCAGGAAGGCGGCACGCCGCATTGCTCCGGAGCCGCATTGCCCGCGGAGCAATTGTAGAGTTGGTTATTGTTCCAGTCCTTGTAGCCTTGCGAGCCAGCACCGCAGCAGCCGAGCTAAGAAAAGAAGGATGCATTTTTCTACTTCGTTAAAAGCATTCTTCCACTCGGCTTCCCCGAATAGTCCCCAAAAATAGCCACACTCCTCAATTCGGGCCACTCACATTCGATTGTAGATAATCCATCAGTTCCCGCATGTTTTCATTGTCGTGGTATTTAGCGACGCCCGTTTGCAATAGCGTTTGAATGCTAATACCGGTTTTGGAATCCGTGTAGAATAGTATGAAGATGACGAACGCCAGAATGACCAATAAGACGTAGGAGAAGAAGAGGAAGAGCGAGAACTGGAACGAGAGGAATCAGTCTAACGCGTGAGAGAGAGAGAGAGAGAGACCATTTTCGAATCAGTCGGACAGGCTTTTCTCACCGTTTTTAGCATGCAAATATTCTCCCTCAACGCTCCCGTACATCCGAGGAAGGCGATCAAGAACATGACGAATCCGCAAATGATCACCAATATCGATGGGTTGAAGAAGAAATCGATGGCCTCCAAGACGGCCCGAAAGTCTTTGGCGTACAAGTACACGCCTAATATGGTGCATACGATACCGCATATCTGCAAAGGACGGAAGACGTATATTCAGCTTCGATGAACAAGAGCCATCATCTCAAACAGAACGTAAAAATGAGAACGAGTCCTCTGGCCCCCCTTATTAGCCTCGTCGGGATATAATGACCCATTGGAAATAGTTACTGTTTTGAAAACTCGACGATCAGTTCACAATTGAAGAAGTAATAGAGCGAGAAGTTACCATTTATGTGGGTAGCGACCAGTCAGTAAGGCAGTGGTGCGTTTTATCGCGCCAAAAAGATCAAACCCGAGGAAAACACACTCGGCGATGGTTGGAAATGACAAAAATCTCTTCCTAGGTTTTTCTCGAGGCAAATTCTAAACTTTGGCCTAAATCGAGAAGGAAGAGAGAACAACGCCCTCGTGCAAATGGTGGATGCGGAGAATGTGGACGAGTTCGGGTCAGATGGGAAAGAATATAGAAGCGTACGTGTCGGGCTTTCGGGCCTGGGGCTTGGATATTGGGTCTTGGGGTCTAAGGATTTCCACACCAAAAAAACGCTTATCCTGAGGAGCTCCTGAAGCACGTCAAGACATGGCCGAACTCTGTGGGACTTCCTTAGTCCTACCAATCAGAATTTCCTACTCGAAGCATCAATCACGTACCCAAAATGTAAAATTGACGAAAAATATCAAATACTTGAGACATCGACTGATCTCTTGTCGCGGGCGATGTCGATGCTCGCGTCCAAATCGACGAGCCATCCTCACTCACTCCTCGATTGGCTGTCGATCACCGGCAGGCGGACGGGCTGGCGGCTCTCACCACGAATACGAATTCGAACCTGACCAGTCCGTGCTAAAGTTCAGCATAAGAATAAATAAGGTCCCGTCGGTAAAATTCCGAATGAGGTGGTGGTATTAATCGGGTCCTGTTTCTGTTGGGTTGAACGTTCAAAGAAGAACTGTCACCGCCGGGCATCGACCAAATGCGAAGAATAAAAATACGCACGCGCACGTTCACGGTCCGCGTGAAAAGGATTCGGAACGTCTGACAAGGCGGACGATTCGAGGAGAGAAAGATGGAACCGGACCAAAAACGTACTCCTCCTCCTCGAATCTGTCTTGTCCAAAGACGTGCAGGGCGGCTGGGTGGAAGAAAACCCTAAAATGACAAAACCTACGATGAAAAAAAAGTTTTCTCGGAGATTCGTTCCGTTCAAACTCGGCGAACTCGCATCGCACGTGTCAAACGGAGATGGACTCGCGGGAAAAGTGGGACTTTTGATCGAAGTTGATTGTGAACAAGGAAAACCCGACAACTAGCTATTATGTTCTCGTCGAAAGCTTCCCGGCGTCCGGCTGAGTGGCCTTTATGGCCTGGACCCGTGTGCGCGTGTGCTCGGGTCGAATGAATGGGATGACCGGTGGTCGCTCGCGAGAGTGGACCACCCCGTGTCGTCCAGTTTACCCGAATGCTCATCGTTCCAGTGCGTCATCACGCCGCGGCTCGTCGTGGACAAGGCAAACATGGAGCTAATGCTACGACGACACTTTTCCCCGGGACGCGAAAAATCCCATGCAACTAATTCCTCCGTCGCCATAGGTTCGTCGTAGGCTGTCTATCCCTCCAGCAGGTGCGTGAGGAAACCGAGTCGTCCCCTTTCGCGGATTTGAACTAAACCAAAAGCGGTTCGGTATTTCAAATCCTCCGTGACCATCTCCGGGCGCCCACTCGATTCTGGTCCGAATCATCGGAATTCGGGATGAAACCGAGAAAAACGTCCAAAGAAGAACCGCCGTCGCCCGTGGTGGACGCATGTCCTTTGCCAAGTTGAATACGAATCGGAATCGGTCATCTTTGATTTTATCATCCGCCCAACGGACGGACGGACCGACGGACAGACCGGATGGTGGCCGCAGTGAAGGACGGTCGGGCATTTCATATATCACATTTCAAAACGAACCACTGACAGTCGGCGGCGAGCACTCGTGGTGGCCTGCAGTGGCACACAGTCCGAAATTGGACAGCGGCTGCGGTGGTTGCCCATTTTTATATTCATAGCGTAGAGAACGGACGACGCGCAGAAAGAGATAGAGAGAGAGAGAGAGAGACCAGACCAGTTTGGCCGCCGGGCGAAGCCTACTTTTCTCAGTTCGCTCCCCTTTTCGGCATACGAACAACGGCCTCCTCCTCCGTCGATGATGATGGCGATGATGATCATAGGTAAAAATTTCGAGAGCAAAGTTCGCCGTCCGTATGTACTCTGAATATGTATGTACATTTTGTTGGACGCGACACTGGACAAATTGTAGGTTGTCCAGGCGAGCAAGGCGGCTTTTGTTGTCCACACACACACACTCCGATGACCTCTCGCCGCCCAAACTTGGCCCTCGTCTTGTTCGGACACAGGCGGGTGTCGAACTTTTGTATCGTGTCATTTTCTTCCTGCCTCACACACTGCCATTCCTCCTGAGGTGTCCAACAACCGGGAGACCCGACCAATACCGATGAATTCGGTTCCTGAACTTTCAATCGCTCAAATTATATTTCTCACGACGGTTTGTGTGTGTGTGTTCCAAGAGTGAAGGAGGCGACGATGCATCGAGAGAGAGTGCCTGGACTCTCGAAACAGATGGCGAGTTGAGGAGAGAGGTGACGGAGAAAGCGAGCAGACAGATGTTGGACACTTCCCGAGCATGAGTGCTGCTGGTTTTGGAGAGGGCTTTCGTCCATAACTACTCGCATTCCGAATGTTTTTACGAGACTCGAAAAGAAAGGCATAAATGCACGCGTATGTACTATAAAATCGTCCAGATAAAATAAGTCAGATCAGATCATAGCCAGCACAATTCCTTGCATAGACTCTACGGATACTGTACTGAAAGAGTCGCTTCTGCATACAACTAATCGACGAGGACCCGCAAGACTGCTTCTTAGGCGGCCACGAAATTATGCATACTCGAACCCGATTGCACTTCGCAATCGCAATAATTGGCCACGGATATTGTCACTTGTTTCCAAGTGGGTTTCGAATCGGTGCCCGTGTTCTGTAAGATATCCACGCTCTTGTAACGTTGTTGGCAGCTGCCCCAGCCTGAAACGACGCCGATACGAATTCGAATTTTGTACGAGGAAGTGATCGATGACGCTTACCCGACATGCATTTCGTGTCCGAGTCGCATATCAACTCGTTGACGTATTGAGGGAAATAGTTGGACGGTAGCTTCCTCCAAGCCCAACACACGTTGCATAGGCCGACCCACGACGAGCCGGACTCCACCGGTTCACCGCGTTTGGAACAGTCGATCTTGAATTGCTGTCCTGAAAAGTGACTCGGCTAGTAGTAGTTCAGTTTACAAGCTGAAGTGAATTCCAATGAGGATCCGTACCCAGAGTATTTCCTTGTTTCGACGATGACTGCCTCTTCGTCCGTTTACTCTGCTGCTTTCGCCAGTTCTCCTCTCCTTTTTGTTGCAACTGTTTCACGAGATTGTCCAATGCGGGATCGACCGACTTGGCGGCGGCCGCCCCACTCGCATTGCCGCCGATCGGATGTCCGGCCACTCGGGCGTATTGAACGCGAGCTTGACCAAAACGATACTTATCGCAATTACTGCCTCGTTGCGGTAGTTGCTGTTGTACGCCCATTCGCTTCGAGACTTCCTCGGCTTCCGACTGTTCCAAGAGTCCGCTTTTGCTCAGCTGACTGATCATCGCAGCCGAGCAAGCTTTGCATTCTCGATCATCGCCGCATAAGCTACTCGACGATGCGGAATCGGTGGCGTTGAGGTTGTTGGGCGGTTGTTGGGCGGCGAGCGTGTCCGGGATTTGCTTCGTCGCACTCACGCGACTCCGCGCGATCGAACCCAAAAAGGTCATATTGTCGTTGGGAGTGGTCGGACCGAATTCGCCCACTTTCGATGACTTTAAAAAAAAAGAAGACGGCGAGGAACCAAATTAGTACGACATGCAGGCCGATTCGCTTCACGGGCGGATGGTTTCTACGTACTTGCGGTTCGGCCGCCGATCCACTGATATTGTACACACTTTCACCGCCGCCGCCGCCCGATTTCGACGCGACATCAATTTGTAAGTCGGGAAAATTCAGAATGGCTTCCTCGACGGAGGTGGCTTGAAATTTCGGATCGTACGTCACGCATTCACCCGTATCTTTCCTTCGAACACACGGACACTAGAACGACGGATTTTGGTTTTTGAAGAGAAAACCAAAATCGCCCGCCCCTTTTTCGGTCTCATTGAATTCGTTCAGTCACTTACGATCTCCGACGGATTGGTCGACGGTCGACTCGGTGGATGACCGCGCCACCGCGGATCCCTGCCACCGCCGCCTCCGCCTCGACCAGGATACGGGTACACGTCCTTTCGTGGAAGTGGGAGCGAGGGCGGCATCTCTCGAGAACCGCTGGCCTGCCATCGGTAATTGTGAGCCGCCGAGAGACCGACGAGACAGAGACTGAATACGACGGGAAGTGTTGTCCGAAACATCGAAGATAGCCTGAAGCGGTCATTCTTTGGCTTACAATCCTCGGGATAGAAAAATTCGCCCTCAAGCTCATTGCGGGTTTACTTACATCCAATTAAGATCTTTTTATTCCTCTTCACATAATTTTCCTCGCCACCAGATGGTTTTGGGAGTAGTCCGAAAATAGATTCCCAATTTCACAATATACGTGCACTTTGATGGAGTCAAACTTTTTGAATGGATGAAGGCCGTCGAAGAGGAGAGACGATTTGACAACGGGAGGATACTGACTCTTCTTCTTCTGCTCGCTCGTCGTGTTCATCGAACGTCGGTGACGAATATGTCGAGCGGAGCCTCCGAACGACTCCCGAGTATCGTTCCATTGTTGACGAAAATAAGGTTCTCTTCTCTTTCTCTCCTCATGATTTTTCGAAAACGGATCTGACGTCGCGTGGTGTAAGAGAGGTTTTGAGAAACCTGTTTATGGTATTGGGTTGAGAACTGGTGGGGCCCTCGACCGAAAGGTGGGTGAGCCAGGAGTGAGACGCTAGAAGTCGAGTCGAATCGATCGATCGATCGGTAGAGTGATCGAGCTTCGGGAGTCCGGATCCGTCGGAGTGTGCAAAACATATGGTAAATCCAACGCTCATCTCATATACACTAGCACGACATACACTACATCGAACATGCACCGATCTGTTGCACCAAATCATCGCGACACACGCTAGCTCAAAATCACTCGCATCACTTCGAATCGAACAAAATCTCATCTCGAACATCGTCATCATCGTTCATTACACATCGATCATCTTCTTCAACAACTCTCCCAACATGACGGCGATATCGGGCGGGGATACGATGGGCACGGAATAATCGTCGAACAAGTTGGCGTACTCGACGTGAGCCAAATTCTCCTTCAAATGCTCGAATTGATGCTCGACCATCGAGGCGGCGCGCACTTTCTGTTTGACTTGAGCTTCGATCTCGTCAACCACACGTTCCCTTTGCGCGAATTTCGTTTCTAAAAAAGTAGAACAGTTTGATCAGAGACAGAGAAAAGAACGTAAAGGAAATCAAGACGCCTTACTTCGCAAGGCATTCTTGACCACTTCGGCGGCGATTTCATACTCGTTGCTGTTCCTGGACGGATCCGACTCGCCGCTGAACCACGAAATCGTTTCTCGATGAGATTTTCCCGCCGCATTGAATTCCAGTTCGATCCTGAAACGGGAAGAGAAGGTCATAAAAGGTCCCGGTAGAAACCGTGA
>JAQGCW010000612.1:0-10553 GCA_034700065.1 Mesodorylaimus bastiani | reverse complement strand
GACAAATTCGTCCTATCATGGCCAATTTTCTTGGATTTACCATGGGCCAAAGGCAGTTGAAATAATAAAAGCTCCCCTCGAAAATAAGCCCCTCCTGGAGGTCGATCGAAATCTTATAAGCCCCGGGCTAATAAACGAGGTAATACGGTAATCAACAGAGAAACAATTGCTCAAAATTTCACAAAATTCTGCCCACCGAGTCATAAACAGCAAATTTTCAAAGTTTCTATTCGGGTAATGCTCAGGTTTCGTTGTTCAAAACGGCTGGAATTCAAAGACTAACCTTGCGTTATATGGTTTGCAATGCAAACATCAATAATCCCTCAGGAATCTTCTTGGCTGCATTTAAATCTACCAAAAATTGAATTCCCGCCTTTTTGTCATAAAAACAACCAACCTGAGCATCTCCGTTGAAACGCTGCCTTTTCTGACTGGGCGAACGAACAAAATTTCGTGAAATTTCGATGGATTATTTCTCTATTGGTCCTCTACCTTTACACCAAATCTCAGCGCGAAATTCGAAAGTCGAAAGTCAATTCTATAGCGCACTTCGTATGTAAAAAAAAACAACAAACAATCAAGAACTCATTGCTCCATCGAATCAAAATGCATTCCACAGAACCGAAAGGCGAACCTCATTTTACAAATCGTAGTTTGTACTCCGATCCAGAAGATTAATGACCGCAACATTTCCACCAATCGAATAATCCCAGGAACATCGCCAACAAATTGCTACACGAATTTTGACAGCACGCCTTGCGACACCATCTATCGCACGTGGACTCGTCGGTGTCCTCCATTCTCGATGGTTCTTGGAAGTAGACTCTAGAAAAATGTACTTGTCAGATCATTGTTAAACTTCATAAAACCGTAAAATTACTTCGAATACTGAAGACAAGAAAACACCAGCATTTATAGTCAAAATGAAACATCGACTTACTTCTGATCCTCCTCCGGTTTATCCAAAAATGATTGGTCATCCATCAGTGTAAATCGAATCTGGCCGCGATAAGCTCTGAATGAAAAACTGCTGAGTCACTCTGGAGTCCCGACAAGGAAACATCACGAAGTGTCACATCATCAAGGTACAGTATCATGATCACATGACACTTCGTGATGTTTCTTTGTGGTCTCCTTTACGTACCTCGAATCAAATTCTGAACCCCAAAATTCAGCCACCGAAATTAACTGTCAACCTTTAAAATTCTCGAATCTCAAAATCTAGAATCCAAGGAAATTTTTCGCTCTATCCACCGGAAACCTCGTAGCACCCAGTCCAGAATCGCCGAAATAAGCCACTAGCTTCCCCGCGACTCAAACCTCTCGGTTAAATAAACGGTAAAAGTCTCTTTCTCTCACCGCGCGGAGATCATGGAGGATTTTCGGTGCCAGACGCGAAGGAAATCGATCCACGTACGTCGGCTTCCCCAATCCACTGTCGTCTGCTTGGAAAGGCCAACAATGATGACGACCTATCCGCGCGATGTCACGACGAGAAGAGGGTTTTATAGAAGGCTTCTATTTGTCCTTCTGGAAACCGGTCGCCCATCCAACAACAACAAAGACAGCCTCGATCCATAGCCATGTAGCCATACGTACGCGTGGGACAGGTATCTGTCGTCTAGGTAACTAGGTAAATAAACTACTATTCCACCTCTTCTACGAGAGAAGACCGAAAAGTGTATTCATCCGAGATGACACATGCGCGACATGGAAGTGACGAATGCGACAGGAAGGGAGGAGAGGAAAGGACGGGTGGGTGGTGTATGTCAAAAAAATCTGATGGTTCGTTCTAATTTCTTTCGGCGAAATGGAATGTGGCGGTGGTGATGATGATGATGGTTCTGCTGAGGCAAGAGATTGATCATCAAGAATCATCAAAGACAATGTGGTTGCCGCTCACAAGTCAGTTGAAAGTTTTTTGAAAATAAGACAAGATTGAAAAGTTCAGGAAATGTTGGAAACTTTTGAAAATCGTTGACTTGAGGAGAGAAAGCAACTTCAGAGACGCTGGACGAAGCAATTTGAGAAAAAAAATTTGATTGATACCAAGAGTGATTTGAAAGAAGTTCAAAAAGGAGAAAGACTGAGAGAATTGGAAAAATTAAGAAAAAAGGGACATCGAATGGAGAGAGAGACAAAGTCGCACAGACAAAATAACAGAGGATGATGAAATAGTGGCCGAGTAGTGAGAATTTACAAAAACCCAGAAGAAATAAAAAACAAAACAAAAAAAGCAAAATGGGAGGACCCGACTAACCAGTATTGATCCTTCGAATATAGAAATTATCGTTTGAATCCATCGCAGAAATCTGAATCCATCGTCGTTGATTTTTGGCTAAAGCCAATACGTCAAAAGTTCAACCACTTTGTCTTCTACTGCAAGTGCTCCCTAGGAACTTCAGGGATCCATGCGAACAGTTCAGACATTGATAAGAGACAATCAGGAAGAAAGCCATAAACCGGCATGGCAGCTTTCACTTGCAATTTAAAATGAGAATCATATTCTGTTTTGTCACAGTTGTCATTTTGAATTTCGCGCTCGAATGAAATATACCTGATCAATGTCTGCTACTACCACTTTACACTTCACTCTTTCTCGCTCTTCGCTCTCTCTCCCACGCGACCTTACGCCTCACTTCACACTTTCTGAGCCACGCTGGGAGGTTGGTCGCTCGACTTCACTGAATATTTTATTTACATTTTCGTATTATTCTCGCCTCATCTCGAATCGGATCGAAATCTCAAAATAATCAGAAGAAAATGGGTTGCTGTTATTCGACGAACAAGAAACGATCGAAGAAACGTCCGGAAGATAATCATTCGAGCGATGCGTCCAAAGGCGATTCCAAAAAACTTCGTCACGGCCATCGTCGGAGAAGACGACAAGGAAATCGCGACGCGTGATCAAAAGCGTAAGTGGAATTCGTTTTGTGTTCTTTATCTTATTGTTTCGCATTATTTAATGTTTCGGTTTTTAGAAAAGAGTGTCGTCTACACGGCTTTATGGAATTACGAAGCGAGCACTCTGGCCGAATTGTCATTTTTCGAGGGAAATACGTTCGTTCAAATCGGAGACGAATGCGATGCGTAAGTAATCTGCGTTTTGATTTTTCGTTGCTTCGTACTTGTCTTTGCGCTTGTTTTTTGGGATTTCGTTTTTATTGTGGCTCACAGACACAAGTCAGTGAAGCGTTTCTTATTGTTTTTAGCGGTTCCAATTGGCTTTTCGTTATTCGATCGAACAAGTATGGTTATATTTTTGGACTCGGCGAGTGCAAACCTGAATCGGACGAACGATTGCAGCGAATGGGAATCCTCGGTTATATTCCTCGGTGCTACGTCTCGCCGACGATTGGAAGCGTCGAAAGTGAACCGTGAGTAAACGACATCTTTCGTACGAAAATTTTATATCCGTGATTTAAAGTTTTTTACTGGAAGCTTCGTTTTCAGCTGGTTCGCTGGACATTTGACCAAGAACGACGCGAAGGAATTATTGAGTCGGCGACCGGATGGAACATTCACGGTTCATTATTCGAAATCGCAATTGATCTTATCTATCTCGTACAAATATCGAGTCGAGCATTATTCGATCAAGACATCCGTCGACGAGAAAGGAAAGCGGGAATGTTTCGTCAAATATGCGTGGACGTTCGATTCTCTGCGTGAGATGATCGAGCATTTTCATTTTCGAGGTACGTATCGCCCATTCTCCCATTTTGTTAGTCCCATTTTGTTAGATATTGTTAGTTGTTCGACAATTTCTGATTTTTTTTAGGAATACAACCCTACTACATTTGTTGCCGCTTGACGGAATCGCTGTCAAAACCGCCGCTTAAACGCGATCTTCCGGCTGAAATCAAAGAACGTTGGCGAGAAATACCACGCGAACAATTGCATCCGGACGAGAAAATTGGGGCATTCGTTTGACTGATTATTCACTTTTATATAATTTGATTTTAGGCACTTGGGAATCCCAGTCGTCGGATGTGAACATGCAAGTCGCCATCAAGGAGTTGAAGTCGTCAACTACGGAATTGTTGTCCGAAGCAGTCGTCTTGAAGAATTTACGGCACGAAAATATCGTCAGGTTGGTCGGAATCGTCAGCGATCGTCTTCCGTTATTGATCATCACCGAATTTGTCAAAAACGGGTCGTTGTTCGATTATCTACGCAATCCGAATCGTCGAGGTATTCCGTACGATGAAATAATCGATATTTGTCGACAGGTGAGCGAAGAGATGCATCATCCGATTTATTTTTTCTGGTCTTACATTAAATTTTTAAATGTAACCCCTTAAAAAATCCCTTTTTCAGATCGCCAATGGAATGTACTACTTGGAGCGAGTGAAAGTGATCCACAAGAGTCTGCATATTCGTAACGTTTTGATCGACGAAGATGTTCAATCGGATCCAATCTACAAGGTGAAATTGGCCGATTTGGGGTTCGCGATTGGGTTCAAAGGACAAACCAAACAAGAAGGTAAGACGGTTCCTTATTGCTTATTGATTTTCCTTGCTAACTAAAATTGAAATTTACTGTACTTTACAGATTCGGCCATCGGTTGGCTTCGATGGAACGGACCGGCCGAATATACGAGTACGCCGATTTTTTAAATTTGTCCTTTATTCTTTTTAAACAAGATTCTTTCTCTTTCAGGCGATATCGATGTTCAAGATTACGGAGTCCTCCTTCACGTCATATTCACTTCGGCTATGGATCATTGCATTGGTAAGTTGAATTAGTGTACCGTACCAGTAAAATGGATCATGTTGTTGCTGCGCATATTTTTATTTTTCAGATGCAAAAGGACGAAAATAACGAATTTCTCAGTTGAAAGAGAAGATCGTCATTCCGCGGAATATGCCGACCAAGGTTTATTCGTTGATGCTAACTTGTTTCGAGGATGAAGGCCAACGTCCGAGTTTCGGGAAGATTTTGGACTACTTGACCAACTATTGCGAAGAGCTCGCCGCCAGCAAGGCTCACAAATAGACGGTGATAGATGATTGTGATGTGTCGAATGTGCTTGTCTTCGTTTGTATGAGACTAGTTTGCTGATTGTTCCGACAATTGCTCATTTTAAATAGGCTGATTGCCGCTTTATCGTCTTTCGATTCCCGCTTGTTGTTGTTTCTCCTCGTCTGACAATGATTGGAACAGAGAGAGCAAAATGCAAGGTCTGATTGTGAGTTCATATTAGCCTGCACTACAGTTGCATTTTCCTTTACTCCCAAAACAATAACCAAATAGCGTTATTACCACCTACCCGGTTTCTGGGGTGCCGCATGAGAAGATTCTGCAACGCCAAAGTACAGTAGTTTCAAAGCCGAGTGATGCCTTGATTCTCTTTTAGGCTGCCTCCATAGTCTTACAAGGAAACGGACCGAAGTGTCATGTTGAGTTTGATATCTGTGTTAGCCACATCCCATCATCTCGGTTATTGAAATGGCCGATGTGCTTGTGCGCTGTGCCATTACATATACTGATAAGTCAGTTGGTTCAGATGTAAGACATAGACATCGTTTGATTGAAACTACTTTTAACCCAAATGAATTTCGTCATTCTTTTCCTTGTAATAAGCATAGTGAATCACCCTCATTCACATGTCGAAGGGCTCACGAGAGAAACAGAAGGGATTGACAAAAGAAAATCCGCATATGCTGCACGTGAATCGACCTTTCGCACCAAGAGAGCCTTGAACTGACAGTCGAGCCAAAATTCAACAGGTGAGAAATTCGATTTACCAAATTTCTCACCTGTCATACTTGGCGAGATCCAATAATCAGAAGCTATGACCTCGAATTGAGGCTTCTAATTTCGATACTTTTAGCTCCTAATTATTTTGCCGAATGACGGAGACAGAAGAGAAAATTCGTCCCCCAGTTCGATTGCCTTGTGTTCAAAGTTGCAAAAGGCGATCAGTCATTCAATTCCTGAAATTAAAGATCCACTGTCACCCCCTTGGTCGACCACAAACCGACTGCAGCACAAAGTACAGTCAGGTTACACGACCTAATAACCCGCATTCATTTCCCCAAAAACTCGACGCTTCTTTCTAAAATCCCACCACAAAAATCTTGGCGGAGATATCAAACTGCGCGCCTTTTCCGCTTTTTGTGATAAAAGTCAGTTGTACCTGCGCATCACAGATTACTATATGGCCATACAAATTTTCGAAAATTCTGTTTATTTTTCGTTCTTAAATTATTTATTGGCTCTCATTATTCAGGTATTGGATATTTAGGACTGAAATATTTATCGAAAGTCGAATTCAATCAATTAAAAATTTATTTTGTTCGTTTCGACTGATTCTTACTGAAAAATTGATTTTCAAAAATTTGTCGCTCGCTCGAATTATTGAATTCGGACTGGAAATTCGGTGTCAAAATTCGGAGATTCATCCTAGTCTTTTGAAATCAATTTTAAAATATTCTTCGATGTTTGTTTGTTGAGACTCCGGTGTAGATCGATTTCTATTTCCGTGATATTTAATTTTTAGGAATTTATTCTTCAATTTTGCGAAATACGGATTTTGAAAACAAATTCAAAGAAAGCGTGAGAGACGAGGGTATTCATCCGAAATGTGGCGCTTACTTGGAATTCCAATAACCAGACATCGGAGAATTTTATGCAAGTGATTTAAAATTTCTACGATGAATCTCCGGATTTTTACACCTGATTTTGCGAACTCAGTCCTCAAAATTGCGCGTCGACGAATTTTTTGAAAATCCATTTCTCAATAAAACGCCATCAAAAATACCAAAATATATATTTATTCGATAGAACTCGACTTTCGTGAATTTTTGAGCGCCAGATATCGAAGAATTGCAGTTAATTATTCGAATTTATAAATATTTGGTAAAAGTAAACAGAATTTTGGAAATTTTGATGCGGGTACAGTAATCTGTGATGCGCAGGTACAACTGACTTTTATCGCAAAAAGCGGAAAAGGCGCGCAGTTTGATATCTCCGCCAAGATTTTGTGGTGGGATTTTAGAAAGAAGCGTCGAGTTTTTGGGGAAATGAATGCGGGTTATTAGGTCGTGAACCTGACTGTACTTTGTGCTGCAGTCGGTTTCTGGTCGACCAAGGGGGGTGACAGTGGATCTTTAAGGTGTGAACTTATATCTCGAGCATAATTCGGTTGCCCTGCTAGTGCGAGATTCAATGTACGACTTTCCCAATTGCCTCGTTTGTATCCGAAGTTTGTACGTTCGGTCTGCTACATGACTGCAAACTGTACCGTTCGATAAATGCCTCGCTGATCTTTCACCCTCTCCTCTATTGAGATTGAACTTTTAAAAGGCCTCTCTGGCGTCACAAATAAGACCCTCCGCGAGGTGGACATGTAATAATAAGTCCACCTGGATTACTAGTTTGCGCGGAAGACAAAAACGAGGAAGCCCGATTATAAATAAAGGAAGGTTCTCTTTAAGCCTCCCCTGGCCTTCATTGGGACCTTCTGATCTATTATATTCGGTCGTGCTTCATAGTCTGTGCGCCTGTTTTGTCCGAGTAAACGATCGCGGGGTACCCGTGAAAATCCTAAAAGGCGCACCCTTTGTTCAAAGAACAGTCCTTCCTGATGAACAGCCTACTCGAGACAGAGACGACACTTCGTTCGTCGGTGCTTTGCGATCAGTACGACGCGCCAGTCGGAATAGTTTCAAAGTAAGGTCATTATTGAATTTCAAACTCCTCGAGCTTGTCACCTGTCATTTACTTTAAAGAAAGATAAATGTCAAAAGGCTTCTCCTCCTCAATCGACTACTCTCAATAAGTTTCATCGTCCTATCGGTTCGTATCTCATTTTCTGAGTGAAGAGATTCGAAATGAATCGCACCAGCTTGGACAATGTCTCGCTGCATACGTTGGCCGAACAAGCGCCGACCCATCTGTGTTGGATCATATTCTCCTCCTTTGGCATCTTAACGAACCTGGCCGTCCTGGTCACAATCGCCAAAACGAAATCGTTGCATAACAAGAGCCAAATGGTCATTTTCTCCCATTCCTTCGTGGAAATGCTCTACATGTGCACGTATTTCTGTACAGGTCTGGCCCGATACTCGGCATTCGCACTCTCGCAACCGCAGACATCGGATCAATTGTCTTGCGCGTTGAGACAAATGCCCCTGATGGTAACGAGCACCTTGACGCGGTTATTTTCGGTCGCATTAGCTCTGGACAGATGCTTCTGCATGGCGTTTCCAATATTTTACAAAGTCCACAGCTCGAAAAACTACGCCCTAATGCTAAATTCCATCATTTGGCTCTACAGTCTGGCCGATGGATTCGTCGGATTCCTCTGGTTGAACACCCAGTCGACGAACTTGATTCCGGTGTGCAATTTTGTAATCATATTCGATCCGAGTTATACTTTATACAGCACGGTTAGAAGTAACGTATGTCTTTGTGTGGCGTCGTTCTTGTACTTGTGTTCGGCCATCATCTTATTCTTGCGCTATAAGAAGACTCGTTTCACCGAATCTTCGCATAGGAGCGAATGGCGACAACGAATGGAATTCGATGTTTTCATTTCGATCTCAGTGATCGGGGTGATCTATTTGGCGTGTAGCGGCACCAGCGTCCTGCTGAATTCGTTCGCGATACGTGAGCGTCTCGAGGCCGCCTTGGTCATAACACCGTTCATAACGATCTGTGCGTTCGTGAGTTCAATTTCGCATCTGTTCGTCTACTTGAAGTTGAACCCGAGGTTTAGGGAAGGGTTTTATAGGATCTTTCGTTGTACAAAGCGCTCGATACATCCTATCGGTTGAGCTACTCGATTGCTTTTGATAGGCATTAACTAAGACCCATACGATTTCGTCTCTCTTTCTTATTATTGCGTGTCCTTTTTGGTGATAAATATTAACGTGTGGCCTCGTTTTCGCGCTCTCGAATCATTAAGCTTTGCTAACCCGATTATCTCAAATCGGTCGTAACCGTAGGGGCATTTAGGAAGTGAACACCGTTTTGGACGGGAATTTGACTTTGAGTTTGAGAACCTTTTGCACAATATTTGGATTGTCACATGCAAAAAATTGTGTGCGTCCCTTTGTGAAACGGAAAGTCTATACTTTGGCGATGTAGTAGGACTGAATGTTCCTCGTCTCTTGATCTATTGGCGATAGATCAGCTGCCGTTCGTAAGTCTGTGCACTTCGTAGATTTCACTTGCCACCGCGAATGTCCTGAGTACACAGTATGTACATCCGTGCTATTATCTCTTATTGTGAACACTCCGTTCGAACTTTCGATACTGTTCATTACGATTCTTTTGAAGAGGTTTTATTTATGGCGAGTACCGAGCTAGACAAGTTGGCTCGACATTTGACATTTGACAGATGTATCGTACCATACGTGGCAGTCAGTCGGGATATTTTCAAGTAAAGATTGTTACTAGAATTGAATTACGTCTAGTTAAAAGTTCTAAAATGGAATTTCTCACCTGTCTCCTATTGCAACAGGTTTAGTACGTTAGGCTTCTGAATCGATCTTGCTAATGCCCTCCGACAGTCGATGCAGTAAAAGAGTCGGTTGAGCTACTCGATTGCTTTTGATAGGCATTAACTAAGACCCATACGATTTCGTCTCTCTTTCTTTATTGCGTGTTCTTTTTGATGATAAATATTAACTTGACTTTGAGTTTGAGAACCTTTTGCATAATTATTGTGGTAGTCATCAGTAGTCAACCTCTCGGTGAAGCCAAAATAGGAATAGTAAGCTTCAAGTAAAGAAAGGGGGCATGAACCACCCTGGACTCTAACCAGGGCCTCTAGATTACCGGTCTAGTGTGCTAAGCTCGTACACCAATGGATCACCTCGTGCCAGAGTCTGCAAACTGCCTACTCCGACTTTTGCATAATATTTGGATTGTCTCATGCAAAAAATAGTGTGCGTCCCTCTGTGAAACGGAAAGTCTATACTTGGGCTTGGGCGATGTAGGTAGTAGGAATGAGTGATCTGGCCGGTAGATCCCCACTGACGTTCGATAAGTCACTGCACTTCGGAGATTCGCCTTCGATCCCCCTATCCCCCTATCACGGGCCCGAAATACCTCGCTTAGAGTACATTGTACTACTCAGGGCGAATGTCCTGTTTCGCGAACCTTCTGTTCGAACCTTCGCTTCACTTCATTACGATCCCTTGGAGTCGCCTTTGCTACGGCCGATGCAACGAGCGAAAGGCGAAAGATGTCGCGACGTTTCGCGTTCATGCCAAGAAGTACCGAAGAAGTACGTTCACGTGCCAGTCGGGATATTTTCTAATTTTAACTCGAAGGTTTCTACTCGATTTCCTGAATGCTCTCTGATTCGGTACATTTTATCGAGCGGTCTTCGAGCAGAGTCCCTCTGCTTAATCAGTGGGGCTCTTGTTGTGAAAAGAGAAAATGCATGATACACGAGAGACACCGAGAGCGCATTAGCGTTGTGAACTCCTATATTAAAAGTGTCGCTAAAGTTCATGTTAGCCTTTGTTATTTGTCGAACGAGCACTGAGACACAGGAGATTGTTCGTCCGGCGTTCGTTCTGCTTTAGTCGCAAGAGGC
>JAQGCW010000611.1:0-10554 GCA_034700065.1 Mesodorylaimus bastiani | reverse complement strand
TGATCTCTGATTGCATTCGTGAAATAATTTTCGATTTCCTTTTTCTTTGCAGGGCGAATGCGTCATTCCGTGGTTGAACGAAACTCTACTCTGTTTAAATTGCGCCGTGCAACTTTGTCAACAATTTCGAGACAAGGTAAGCTTGCTTCTACACTTTTTATTCAATCTACTTTTGGTTTTTAAGCCTATTATAACTTTTGGTTTTAAACCGTTTGTACTTTTGTTTAAAACTGTACTTGTCCTAACCTAGCTTTCTCTACTTTTCAGCTGAGCGTCTTCCATAATTGCAACGAGCTGCAAGAATTCATGGAAGAAAAACACGCGTCAAATAACAAGGATATTATCGAAAAATTGTAGAACGATCGTGGAGAACAATCGAACGTGGATTCACGCAAGTATTCCTGGAGATATCCTTTTTAAAAATTAGCTTTCATTTTTAACTAGGTATTCACCGCAAGTTCGGTTTTAGCTACAGTAAGATTGTGATATGCATATTTATGCGTGTTTTATGTACATTCCTACTTTACACTCGTCACTTTTTTCCTAGCGCTATCATATATATTCCAGTAGTAAAAAGTTAAAACAAACTACTACTACCTGGGAGTCTACGAAAACGAATCGATAATATCGATCGATCGATCAATCAATCGTTTTTCGACGTCTTCACTCGATATAACCAAACTGTATCGATTCCTTGGCCGAATTTCGCATCCGCTTCCCACGAGGCGATCGGAAATCGACAAGCCACAACGAACGTTCGATCATCGTTCGGTTTCAATTCACGTTTGATCTTTTCGGTTAAATCGGGCATCTGGAAAATAGGTGATCGAATTTGAGGTTTAGATAGATAGATCGATCGATAGTTAATAATCGATTGTTGATCAAGAATCTTGAATTCTTGATCAAGATAGATTAGAGATCGATCTTGGTCAAATATCAATCAACTGATGTAAAATCTCGATCAACGATTGAATCAATCTTGATCAAGTGATCGACGATCAAGTGATTAACGAACAACCGATCGAAGGATCAATCACTTTGATAAGTGATTACTTCGATAATCACAAGCGATCGAATGGTCAAGTGATCACTTTGAATCCCTTACGGGTTTCGATCGATCGATGAAAATCGTTCGTTGATCAAGGTCTTTGATCGAAAGATCTGAGATCGATCATGTTCAGTAATCGATCAGTGATAATTCATCAAGGATCCTGATCAAGTGGTCGATCGATCGATCAATCGCTTGCTCTCAAGTTATCGAAAGATCTTTCACTTTCATCAGCGATCACAAGTGCTCCAAATCGAAGTGATCATAATCGATCATCGATCAATGTGATCAATTGATCTCAAGTGATCGATAGATCAATCGAAATGATCGATCACCGAATCTTGGTCGATCATCGAAGTGATCAATCACGATCCATCACTCGATCGAAGTGATCAATCACGATCGATCACTCGATCGAAGTGATCAATCACGATCGATCACTCGATCGAAATGACCACTTCGACGATCACAATCGATCATTTGATCAAATGATCGCTCACTGATCACTTTGATCGATCACGAACCCCAAATAAACATCAAAACCAATGTACTTACCAACGTTTCAGTACCGAATATGATCACTCCGTTGAAATCGGCGAGATTCGTCTGAAAAAAGAAATAATCAATCGACAATCGATTGACCAGATCAGAATCGATTGATTGATCAGAATCGATCGAGAAAGATATCCATCGATCAATCAATCAGTGTATCGATCGATTGATTGTGATCAATCTTATCGATCAAATCTGATCAAACAATTGATTACCGATTGAATGATCGATCGATCAAAAGACAACAAAGCGCTCCCACTCACCTTCCACAAATCGGCTCGACGGAATCGGGCGAATTCTCGTTGTCCCCATCGCCACGCGTCGAACTTCGAATAAGCCACCAACCACGGATTCAATTCCACGCCCCACGTCTCGCAACGTTCGCTTTTCGTGATGGCCAGGACCTGAAAAAGTAAAATAGTGATCATATCCTCGATCGATTTTGGATGTGATCGGGATCCGATCCGATCCCGATCACATCCAAAATCGATAATCACAAAGCCAGCGATAAATCTCCGGAAAAATCCAAATTTACATAGAACAAATTTCAAGGAAAAAATAAACGACAGCACCTAACATACTGTACATAGCCTAATTTCATTTTAAATATGAAAAATGTTAAGAGAGCTATTATAAAAATATGGCCACTGGGCTCAGCCCCGCGGTGTCGATCGAATGAAAAAAAGTCGAATGTGTCGTCGTCCTTGGCTACGAATCTATCTTCATCGTCCGTTGAATAATAAAAATATTCTTCATATATATCTTCAACGTCCGTCGAAACATATCCTTCAACTTCCGCCAAAAAATTCCGCGTTTCAGCGTGCGAACATCGTTAAAAGATTTTTAAAGGAAAAATCGTTTAAACGCTCTTCACATCGTCTCCGGTCGAAAATTTCTTCGTCGTTACAACTACGTATTTGGGCGCCGCCGCCGCTGCTCCGCTTCCGGCATCGTCGTCCTCGTCGTCGTCCATCGTCGTATTCCCTTGTTGGCCACCTACCCAACTATCCCTCGATTCCGCTACGCTGTTCCTCGTCGCTGCTCCTTGTCCTCCGACATTCGTCGCCGCCGCGAATTGCGCCGGCGCCATCGATCTTCGTCTGCGTAGAAATTTCTCCCTCAATCGCCCGGCCGATTTCTTATTCTTCATCCCACGTAATTTTCGATGCATCAACGTCTCGTATTGTCCGCCACGATGCGAAACGCCGTCGTCGTCGTCGATCTGATCGACCAGCTCGTCGAAATCGCCTTTATGCAACGGTATAATCGATATATCTCGGACGGCACGAAACTGGCCGACGTTATTCAAATGTTCGTTCTCCAGACGGAAGAAATTCCACATACATCGCCGACCGCATTCGATAATGGCCGTAATACACATTAATAGATCCGCTTGCGCCGCCGCCAACCACGCGTCGCCCAACGACACGTTCAACACCCAACCCAAACGCATCACGGCGTCGGCGCCGATCGACGCGTAATAGAACCAGATACGTTTATAGATCAACTCCTCGCGTAACCATCGATGTTCGCCCGGTTTCTTCGCGAATAGGCCCCAATCCATTTTCACGTCCCAAAAGTACGTATAACAAAAGCTCACCACATAAGCCAAGACCCAAATATAGAAATACGGCGAATCCAAATGTTGTTCTTGTAGTCCGCGACGTTGCTTATCCCACGTATTCAACGAGCCGAAGATCACGACGAAAAATGTCGTACTATACTTGCCGGCGTTGACCAAATGCGGAAACGATTGACGCGAATCGTAGTAACGACGGATACATTGCAAAAACCGAATTAATGCCGGTAACAGCGAAATGAACGGTCGTATACCGTACGCGTTCGAACTGCATACGTCCGAGCCCGATTGCGCATCGACGCCCCAATACGGATCGTACGATCTTGTTGTCGTCCCATTCGAATAATACATCGTCGAATTTATCAACGATCCCATCGTCGTCGTTGTCATAGTCGGAATATTATTCTTCAACTTGACGGCCATCGATCCGTAAGAATAATCCACTTCGGCAATGTAAAAACACGCGAAATATTCCATATCCAAAAAGAACGTAACCAAACTGTTCATCTGATCGGCCAACCAAAAGTCCGGAAAAGTAACGGCGTGAAAGGGTGCGGTGAAACAACAGAATACACGTTTTAATAACCAGAAACGCGACGATCGGAGGAAACAATTGAACGGATTGAACATCCATACGAGACACGCGCCCATCAGGATTAAGGGAAACGTTAAGCTCGGCACATTGATGACGGGCGCGAAGAAGAAGCCGAGCAAACAAATGCCCCACAGTGAACAGAAGACGGCACCGATCGCCAATAAGTTCTGATACGTCAAGTGATTGCGCGGGTCGATCTCGAAGATCTGGAAAAAAGAGGGAAGAAGAAAGGTGATTAGTTTGATTGATTTGAATGATTACAGTCAAAACAATCTGTATCAAAAGCCCAAAAGACAAAAAAATAAAAAATCAAGGCAGGAGATTCTAAACTCAAAAATAGAACCCCCGAAGTAAAAGACACAAACCCCAAGGCCCAAAAACTGGAATGCAGGAAACATAAAAAGCGCCAAAACCCCGAAAGCAGGAAAGCCTAAAGGTCTCAAAGAAAAAGAAGGCAAGCCCAAAACCAGAAAACAAAAACAGAAGAAAGCCTAAAGTGACCGAAAGTTCCGAAAGAAAAAAATAAAGCCAAAAATAGCAAAAGAAAAATTGATAGAAATCAAAAGCAGGAAGCCGAAAAGTCCAAAAGCTCAAACATTTCCCACAAAAAGCCCTACAACCAGCAAAAATATCCAAAAAACACCCAAACCACCAAAAGACCTCAAACCACAAAAAAAACCCAAAAACCCAAAAAAGAATGAAAAGACCCAAAACACAGCTAAAAAACCCCCAAAACACTTAAAAGCCAAAACATTCCCTCAAGAAACACCCAAAACACCCAAAAGACCTCTAAAAACACAAAACAAACCCCACCTAGAAACACCAAAAACCGCCAAGAATCGCCCAAAAGCCCAAAAATACCCCAAGAAACACCCAAAAGACCCTAGAACCACCAAAACCACCCAAAAAGAACCCCAACCACCAAACACACCCAAAAGCACTCAAAATCCTGCTAAAAACACCCCAAAAGACCTAAAAAAAAACAGCCAAAAGCCCAAAAGCTCCCCAAAAAACCCAAAAAACAGCCAAAAATAAAAAAAGACCCCAAAAAGCACCTAAAGTCCCTCAAAATCCTTAAAGAGACACAAAATCACACCCAAAACCTTCAAAATACTCCAAAAAACCGCCACAAATCACCCAAAAGCCAAAAGAATCCCCCAAGAAACACCTAAAAGACCTGTAAGACCACAAAAAACACCCAAAAGATCTCTAAAACACAAAACAAAACCCAAACACTCAAACACCAAGAAACACCAAAGAGACCCCTAAAAACACCAAGAACACTAAAGACCAAAGAGACCCCTAGAACCACCAAAACACCCTAAAAATAACACAAAACCCCGAAAAAACCCAAACCCACCTAAAAACCGTAAAACTCACTCAAAAGCCCAATAATTCCTTCAAAAACACCCAAAAAACCCCTAAACCATTAAAAACACCCAAAAGACCTCTAAAACATAAAACAAAACCCCCCAAAACACACCAGGAAACACCACAGAGACCCCTAAAAACACCAAGAACACTAAAGACCCAAAAGACCCCGAAAACACCAAAAACATCCAAAGCCCCGAAAATACAAAAAAAAAAACCCAAAAGGTCCCGAAAGCACCCAAAATCAGCACCAAAAAAAACACGAAAAAACCCCCCAAAATCCTCTGAAAACGCCAAAAAGCACCCAAAAGCCCAATAATTCCCCCAAGAAACACCCTAAACAAAGACTCCTAAACCCACCAAAAAACACAAAAAAAACCCGAAAAATACTGAAAAGAACACCCAAAAAAAACCACCCTTTTCATCCACTTACCAACACGTGATTAACGCCGCTACTTTGCCAAACGTACATATTCAATCCCATCAAGAATATATTGACAAAAATCAAGAAGAATCCTCGATACAGCCGTACCACCACCCACGGCGGATTCCACAAGCCCGTCATATAAATCGCCGACAATACGAGCGTACAAAATATGATCGCGAACGTCCCCAGGAAGAAACCGAACGAAAATGTTGTCCACGCGCTTTGTTTCTCGGACAACGGCGGCACGCGTAGACTTTTCATGGCCTTTTGTCGATTGCCCGATTCCAACCGTTCGCTATAAACATTCTCCACGTGTTCGATCAACGTATCCACTTCCTTATTCGTGGCGAACGGTGCCGTATCCACTTTCGATTTCTTCCATTCGCTGCCGCGGATGTTCTCCCAGGTTTTATCGTGTTTCTTTAAAATTTTCCGAAAACCGGTAATATTCATTTGTTGATAATTTTGCAGTAGGACCAATTCCAAATAGAATTCTTTCAACGCATCCTTGATCTCGCGTTCGGTTTTATTATTCGATAACGATTCCATATTCTCGTCACCTTCCACGATCGTACCCAAATCGTTGGCGGCCGATGCGCCCGACGATGGGAGAAGGACGCCGGAATCCGTACCACGACGTTGGATCCATCGAATCGGTGCGCCCAAAATTCCGCCGCCTCTCGATCCAGCACCACCGCCGTTGCCCGATGCCGTTTGTTCGGCTTCTTCGACGGCTTTTTGTCGTAAGATGGCCGATTTTCTCGCCTGTTCCAATTCGGCCAGTAGATCGCGATATTTCGATTGACTTTCGGCCAGCTTTTGATTGAAGAATAAATTTATCTTCTCCAATTCGTCCTCGCATCGTTTGAAGAAATCCTCGTCCTGACGAGAGAAGTAACGTTCGCGTCGATCGTTGTTGTCCAAATCGGCGGCGGGCGCTTTCTCCAAACGTGAGTAGAGAATTTTCTTCAACGCTTCATAGTCGATATACTTTTTACGCCATTCCGGCGTCAATTGCGTCGAGAGTTGTTCGCCGAATTTCATTTTCAGACGTTGGCGATCAAGTCGGAACGATTTTGGCTGTTGATGGATCGGCGATTGATTCGTCGATTTTCGGATGAACGATCAATTGAGTTGGTCGTTTTGGACGTCGATCGTCGACTAATTCCACGAATCGCCGTCGAAGTTTGGACCACCGATCGATGCTTCTGGATCGTCGATCGATTCTGAGGACGACGGTTTTGGAGCGTCGAAATGCTACCGTTGACCGTCGATCGTCGAGTGAATCCACGAATCACCGCCGATCAATCGTCGATTTCCGTCGGAGTATATCGAAATCTTGATCACCGCCGCCGATGGAAATTCCTGAATCGAGATCGCCGAAGAAGCTCCACGTCGATTGTTCCGACGATCGGTAAATCGCCGAGAATCGCCGATCGATTTTGGCGTTCGTAATGAACCAAATTTTCGATGGCCGATTCTCCTGGTTGATTTTTCCGATGCTCCAGCCGTCGATTTACTCGATCACCGTCGATTCTTTCGATCGTCTTCGATGATCGCAAATCGCCGATCAGCAGCCGTGAAATTTTGATCGTCGATATCCTCGTCGATTTCCGATCGTCGATTATTCCGATGCTCCAGCCGTCAATTTTTTTGATCGCTGATCGCCGATCGTCAATGTTCGAATTCCGATCGTCGTCGATGATCCGATGTTCGATTTCGGCCGTCGCTCAAGCTCGATAATCGCGAATCGTCGATCAGCAGCCCGCCGGAATTTCGATCGTCGATTTTTCAATTCCGACTCCGATCGTCGATGGTCCAGCCGTCGATTTCTCCGATCGCCGATACTCCAACCGTCGATTTCCCGATTTTTCCGATCGCTGATGTTCCAATCGACAATTCCGCCGATCGCCGATGTTTCAGCCGTCGATTTCTCCGAGATCGCCGATAATCCAATCTCCGATTTCGTCCCCGTCGTTAAACTCCACAATCCGCCGTATTCCTTCGTGCCTCGAAATCACTACCGTCCAATTTCCGCTCGTCCTCGCTCGTTTACCAAACCGCGAATATTTTGTCGAATCTCTTTTCAATTCTCAACACGACGAAGAAGAACGTGTCGATTCGTCGGTGGCCGTCCTTGTCGTCATGACGTCCTCGATAATAACCAATTCGTTAAATCCACACGACGACCGGTCTCTCGATGGCGAAAGAACACGATGTATCTCCTCATAAATACATACACACCACGAATAATAAGAGTCCGAGCCGAGCGAGCGAAAAAAGAAACCAGTAATCGTCAAAAACCTGTAACGGAGACAAGAAAACAAAGATAAATGATCCGTACAAAATTCTAACTTACCACGCGCCCATCACCGCTGCCTAGATCGATTAAACGTTCGGCTTTCTTCGTCTTCGCCGACAATCCTCCTCCGTTCGCCGAAATTTTCGTCGACGATCCGCCGCGCGCCATTCTCACCGCCGCGAGTACATTCTCTATTTGGACAGCAGTCGCCGGTACGTACGGTAAACAATGACGACGAAACGCCGGCGATACGAAAGGTAAGGCCAAAACGGTGGCGCCCAAACCGCCCAGACCGACTAGACCCGCCGCGATTTGCCCTACGATCTTGCCACGATTCGATTTCGTCGATAATTTTTCATTATTCGACGATGATGATGATGACAAGGAATCCAGAAGATCCGACGATGACATTCGGCCTTATTTGGGGGAGAGGAGGGTCTGGAAAAAACGGGAAAATTTTTGCAAGTAGCTAAGTTGAATGGAAAATTCGCGAAAGATAAAAAAAGAAAAGAAAATTAGGGTCCCTCCATCCGTGATTTTCAACTTTTGGAGAAGTCAAGGGAAGAAAAACCTCAAAAACTGTATCCAAAATTTAAAAAATCACGGATGGGACCCTCCTTTTTTCTTTTTTCGCGAATTTTCCAACAACTTATAGCTACTTGCACAAAATTTTCCCGTTTTTTTCCAGAAAAAAACGGGGACTTTTTGCAAGTAGCTAAGTTGAACGAAAAATTCGCGAAAGACAAAAACAAAATTAGGGATGTCCTTGATTTTTCACCTTTTGCTTTCTCAAAATTATATTCAAACCTTCCTTTCCCTTTGACATCTCAAAAAACTTTACTCAAAATTGAACAAAAAATTTACTCAAAACTTTTCTCAAAAACTGAACAAAATTGTTCTCAAAATTGCTGACCTCAAAAACTTTTTACTCAAAACTTTCCTTTGGCTTTCTCAAAACTGTTCTCAAAATTGAACCCAAAACTATCTTAAAACTGTCCTCAATTTCCTGTCTTTCTCTCTCTTTCTCCTCAATTTTCTTATCTCTTATTACCCCGTCGTATAAAAATCACCCCCTTCCTATGGCTAATTCCAACTGGTCCTAAACTAGTCCTAAAGTAGTCTTAAAGTATCTTTTATCACCCTCTTCTCTGCTCCCCTCAATAAATGCGCTGATAAAAATAAAACATTCCTATCACTATAGCTAATCGTAAAAATGAAAGGGAAGAAGCCTAGCTAGTGCGCACGAAAATCGAAGAAGCCACCGCGCACATCCAAGATGGATCAAAATGGGTTCCAGATTCTCGACGAAAGGAAGCCAAACGGAGGCTTCCGAATATTTTCCTTGCGCGAAAGCAATGCAATGCATTGAAAAATAGGTAAAAATAGCTAAAAAAAATTATTTCATAAAAATCTCAATGGCTAATGTGGCCAATTCAACAAAACAAGATGTTCCCTCCCCACCCAATCGAAAAGGAACTATTTTATTATCAATTTATACCCTACCTAAATTCACGTTTTCTCAAACTTGTTCTCTCAAAATTCGAAAATCGCTAATTTCAATAACAAAAAAAACAACGAAAAAAGACAGAAAAATTTTATCATTACCTAGATTTTAGATTTCACCAAAAGAAAAAAACCTTACTCATATCCTAGTTGTATCCATCTCGACAAAAAAACGGAACATAAACCTTATTCTCACAAATTCTGGCGGTGAAATGCTGGTTCGTCGTACTTTTAAATTTCGAAAAAGAAGAAGAAAAACACCTCTCAGGAAAAATGTTACTCAAAAGAAAGAAAGAAAAAAGTTACTCAAAAAAAGAAATGGAACAAAGGATGGAACAAACAAAAAAAAAAACCGAAAAATCACCCAACTTCTCTACTAAACGGTGGAAATTTCGCGAACGGCGAATAATTTCCAATGAATAATAATTCTTCTAGAAGGCGAACAGAAGCAAGAACGCCATCATCAAACAAAACAAGCCCATAGCTTCGGATAGAGCGAAGCCCAAAATGGCGTAGCTGAACAGTTGTTGTTTCAGCGACGGATTGCGAGCGTAGCCGATGATCAACGAACCGAATACGCTGCCGATACCGGCTCCTGGAAATAGGAAAAGAAGGCGTATGACATTAGTGAACTCTGGTGATTGGGAGATCTTGGGGAGATTGGAGCAAAGGCCCCAAAGGAGAAAAGGAGCCACCGGAAGAGTAAAAGGGAAGAAACGAGTTTTCGGGTCCTGGCGCTTCAGATCACTGCAGATCCTTACGATCTTTAAAGACGACCAATCCGACAAAGGAAAGGGGAATTATTCCGCCGGACAGCAGACAAAAACACTGTTAGAAGACGGGCCGTCGGTGCACAACAACAGGTCACGTGATGATGACTCCAATAATCACCAACGCCCTATCTTCTCACACAAGTGATTGTCTGCTAGCCGGCGGAATAATTTCCCCTTATATCGGATAGGTCGTCTTTAAACAGAATCTTCCAGAACCCAAGGAGCCCGCAGAAGCAGTGGAAACCCTCCAAAAGCCAAAAGATGGCCTTCCCTAAACATTCCCAAGAAACCGGACGGACCACCCCCAAAATCTCATTCGACTTACCTGAACCGGCCACGCCGACGGTGGCGGCACCGGCGCCGATGAACTTGGCGGCCGAATCGATATCCCTGCGAACCAACGA
>JAQGCW010000610.1:0-10557 GCA_034700065.1 Mesodorylaimus bastiani | reverse complement strand
TTCGCGATTCTAAATGAATCGAGACCTGCCACAAATGTGTTGAATGATAAGGATATATATAATCTCTTTTTTACTTTGTTGTTTTGTTTTACAGTCGCAAAAAATGTTGACATTACAGGTGGACCAGGCGACCCGGGGCAATGATGAATTGAGGTAAGACCGACTACAAGTGCACCTCGTCTAAAATATTCTAGTCAGCGGTCGATCGGACGGGTGAAACGACAACGATGCGGATGCCCGCAAAACCCCGGGTGCCGGAATAGGCCAGGCCACATCTTGCGACAAATTCAAAATTTGGAAAAAACTGCCTATGACAAAATGGAATGGATGCGTGTGCGCCATCCTTTTTTCATAGTGTAGCCATGCCTTTTTTTTAAACCGTTTTCATTCATTTTCGTAAAATTCGCAATTACCATTTGTCATCTTCGACCAATCAAAACTCGACCAACTCAACTCGGATATTTATTCATTTTGTGCTTAACAAAACAGGCAAATTGTTCGAAGATGACAAATGGAAATTGCGAATTTTATGAAAATGGATGAAAATGGTTAAAAAAGGATGGCGCACACGCATCCATTCCGTTTTGTCATAGGCGGTTTTTTCCAAATTTTGAATTTGTCGCAAGATGTGGCCTGGCCTATTGTGGGCCTTGGACCACAACCGATAATTGGGACGAGGAGAACAGGTGGCTCGAGGAGAACGGTTTCAGTACTGGTAGAAGCGGATAAGCTATTTTTCAGAATGGGCAAGGCGATCCCGCTTTTCATACTGTATATTCAGTGATAATGTACAAGTTTTTTCGCACTTTCTACAATCTCTACAAGCGCGCTTGCACAAGAACAAAATCTGCACGATTGCTCCATCATTGCTCCATCAGCATAGGCACATCCGAACCGCAACAGTTTTCAGCTGCCACCACCACCACTGCCGCCGTTCTTTTGCTTCCCTCCTCCTCCGACTTGATTGACGACTCGTTGTTGGATTCGATTGGCCAATCCGCTGATCGCTTTCACTTTCCGTTTCAGCGCCAAATGAGGCGATGCGCAACCGGCGGGTAACGAGGATTTCCGTTCGTCCAGACGATTCGTACTCGATTTCGAAGACGTCGAAGATTCGATCGCAGCAGTAGCTGGTGTGGTGGACAATTGCTCCGCGGAACTACTCGTCGACGAAGTGGATGGCGACGACGATTGATCCTTATTGATCACGTGACCATTGGTTTCCTTCGTCGATGATGATTTCCGATTGATCCCGATCGGTATGCGAGCCGGAAGATTGGACGACGAGGATTTTTTCGAAGGCGATTCGACGGCGATGATCGAATTCAAGGAGTTGGAGATTAGGCTTTTCGATCGATTCAGTATCGGAGTCGACGGGATCGAACTGGTGGCTGTGGAATCTGGAAAACGGGAGGATCGATTAGATGGAAGACGATCATCGGGATGATCACTACGGTGATCATCGGGAAAGCATCACTATGATTTACCATCTTTCGTCGTCGCCTCCGTCGATTTCGATTCCTGTTGATCGCTATTTCGTCGACCTCGACTACTCTCGACTCGGATAACGTTATCTTGGACATCGGGAAAGTGGATATAACCGCTGGTCGCTTCCTCGCCGTAACTCGCCGCCAATGCCAACGAATTGAGGACGGCCTCCAATTCGGCGATCTCCGGCTCCATCTCGTCGCGTCTTCCGTTCAACGAACGGGTGAATACGAATTTCTTCTCGCCATTTCGCACGTTCACGATTCCTCCGTTCGAAGATTTGAATTTCCCGCCATTCTCGGAAATGATCGGCGACGATTGTTCCGTAGTGGTCATCTCCAAATGACGGATTTCGGTTTCGATCGTTTCCAAAAATTCTTCGTCCACTTCGATCACTCGATTCGACGAGTTCGATTTTGGCGACGAACCGTGCGGTCGATCGATCGATTTCCTCGAACCTAACGATAAGTAATTTTTCGCCGCCGAGAAGACGCTGGGCGATTTGGACGTTTGCGCCGACGAGGATTTGGCGGTGATCGACGATCGACGAAGTACGCCGCTGGTGTGTTGGAATTGCTGAGCTTGTCGCAAATCGATACCGATCGATGTCGAGGTTTCCGAATCGATTGATCGTGTGCCTGAAAAGGAATCACATTCGCTTGATCACTTGACTTGATCAATCGATCAGCTGCTTGATCGATTGATCAGCTGGTTGATGGCCAAGCTCATGATGAGCTTGGCCATCAATCAAGCTCATCAACCGCTGAGCAATAGATCTAATTTTTGGCGGGAACTTCAAAAATTCAAAATAGCGACTCACCATTGCTAAGTTGCGGTGTGATTCTCGATTGATTCGTCCATCCGTTCGTAAATCCGTTCTTCTTGATGTGATTCGATGCTCTCATTTCGATCAGCTCGTCTTCTTGCTTCTTGACCATTTTCCTCAATTGCACGATTTCCGATTGTCTCGTGTTCAATTGTTCGCGCAATCTCGGAATTTCCTCCAACAATCGAATCGCCGAGATGGGTTTCTCGCCATTCGAATAGGTCGTCGATTTGTCCGGTTGTCGATTTAGATCGATCGTGCTTCGATCCGATTGATCGATCGATCCGCTCGAATCGGTCGAAGCCTGATCGATGATCGTAGGATTCTTCTGGTGTTCGAACGATCGCTCCAAGTGTCCGATCAGCCGTTCGTATTCTCCTTGAAGATAGAGGATGATCGATTTGTGACGTTCCTTGTCGTGAAGTGCCGAATCTTTGAGCTTCGAGATTTCCGACAGGAGTTCCTCGTTTTGCCGTTTTTGGTAGTCAAGCTGCAAAAAAAAATGTCGGAGAGATCCATGAGCACTAGCTGTTTCTTGTGAATGCTTCATATAGTGTAATTGAAACATGGACATGGGCGTGTCATTGTGACATGTGTCTTTATCATGCTGAACATGAATAATTTGTCTGCTACATGGAGCGAATGTGCTTATGCGCAAAGTCCGTGACCACCCCTCGAGGCTGACCTTTCTGACTTTGAAAATTAGTAAACACCTTTTTTTTCTTTTCCACTGGCTCGTGACTTAGAAAACAAAAGTTCGCCTCATTGCTTTATGTTTTTGTTTCGTTAAAACGAAAATCCCTCGCGCAACGAAGGAGTCGAGTGTCGCGGGGACAAATTTTTGGCCAATCATTTCTTCGAAGACGAGTGGAAAGAGGTTTTCGAGAAATTCCAATCATTCTCTTTCGAAGAAATCTTTCAACGAAAGAGAGATAGAGAGAGAATGAGAGTGCTTCTCCACCCCCTCAGGGAGCCTCTTTGCATAACTAGAGGGCCATTTTATTGAAGCCTTTTCACCTGGGCTCGTCGAAAGATGAAGCATTTTCGGTTCTATAAAAATAAACTCCTCAGGGCTCGGTGCCAGCAGTTGGTCGAGTGAGCGGCGGGAGGAACCCCCATCCCATCCCCCTCCCCTCCACTCCGAGCAAATATTTGCCGCCCGCCGTCCGCCGGCGGCCTCCTCAACTCGGTGGAACCTGGCTCCATTCGAGATTGCACTCTTCGGCGGAGAGAAGTGCATCGAATTATGTCATCGCTACAGGGGCGGCGGGCGGGGTTTTTTCCCCTGCGAAGAGCATCATCAGTTGGTGGCTTCAATCTTCCCGAGAGAGAGAAATTGAAGGGAATTGGCCGTCGGTTGTTGACCCACGAGGAATACCAGACCACCCTCTTGATCAGTCACGAGTCAGATTCACTCCTGGACTTGATCGATTAGGAGCCATGTTCCAAATCCAACCCCAAAATCCATTGCTCCAGGACCCAATCCCTACTTAGCTCATTTTCACTTTTTACCTCGCAAAGATCCCCTCCAGCTCATTTCCGTTTCTAAAGTGCTCTCGTTGCTTCCTCAAAATCCATTTCTCCACTACGCACAGAAACTCATAACCGATAAATACAAGTCAAAAAAAGAAGAAGAACTTCTTACCTCTCCCGTCAATCGAATGCACTCGAGCTCGTACGCATTCTCGCCTGTTCGTTGGCGTTCCAATTCGTGCGCTTCTTGCTCTTCGCGTCGCCATTTGTTCTCTCGTTCCAATTGCTTCAAAGCTCGTTGATGCCGTTTCTCCAGAAAGTACAGGACCTAGGATAGAGGAGAATTAGAATGTGTTGAAAGAAATTATGACATTAGGTGATTGATTTGGATTAGGTTTGTTGGTGGGGGTTGAGGTTTTTCTAGCAATGACTTTTGGAATTTGGATAGGGTTTTAGGGTTGTGTAGGTTTTTGGGGAATCTGGATGGACCTGCCTTACAGGTTTTAGGGAATCTGGAGGGACCCTACACCCTTATAGCTCTAGACCTGTACTGTGCCTAAGAATCATGTGCACTGTACGTACAGTCTCCTCATGCCAATTACAAACCAGACTGATATTTCTTCCTCGATGCTTACTCATTGATGTCTTGTAAACAGAATTATGTTTGGGTTTTCCATAAATGCGCATCTCCATTCCAATTCAAAGCATTTATGAAAACCGAAACATAAGCTTGACTACAAAGCAGCAATGAATACAGTGTATTGTACTGTACTGTTCGCAAGCTCACCCAACCCTGCATCCTATTATAACCCCGACCGACTCACTCAAAATACGAAACGATTCATCACGCGCGATTCTGATTCATTTTCGTTCATTTTCGTTTCACCTACACGCGAAACTGTATCCATGCGGGCCCGAAAATCCGAAACCATGTAAGCCCGTTGGTAAATAAAAGTGGAGGAACGAATACAGCATGCGCATACATCCGGACGTAAATATTTAGAAACCAATCGAGAAACTTTAACGTTCAGTATCCAATCCAAACCCTCGTGCTTTTATTTATACGACGAGGCGGACAGGCACGTGAGGAGAGGTCGTGAGATAAATGAGGTCATGAAGAGAGAGAGCGAGAGAGAGTCATGAAGAAGGAATACAGAATTTTGTATGAGAAGCCGGGATCAAAAAGCATACTTGGTTCGGTCTAATCTAGCGAAAGTGAAACCTCAGCAAGTTCTTTATCCGGACTAGAAACTGCAGGGGAATCCGTAGCAAGTCTTGGAAGTTCTCTGGTCCAGAGAACTTCCAAGACCTGCTAAGGATTCCCTTGATAAGACCACCCAATGTAACCCAAGACTAGCCAAGACATCCCAAGACTATCCAAAACCTCCCTTGACCACCCAAAGAGACCACCCAAGACAGCGTCAGATCCCGAGGCCTCTGAAGACCTCTCAAGATCATCCATGACCTCCCAAGACATCCTGTGGCTATCCAAGACAACCCAAGACAACACCAGACCCCCCAGACCCAAGACCCCTCCCCACTTCCCACATCCCACTCCCCACTCACCTGTTTGGCGCGTCGATGCGATCGTCGTTGAACGTAAACCAACTTTTGTAAATATCCCAATTGATTCTCGTACAATCGTCCCAGCGATGTCTCGTCGAACGAATCGCCTCCATCGCCTTCGCCGTCCGAATCGCGTTGCAAAGCGGCCAACGGATCGTTCAAATTCAAATGTCCATATTTCGCTTGATTCAATAGTTGTTTCGTTTTCTCCGATTTCAAAGCGGCGATCACGATGTCGCGCGCTTGCAATTCGCCTTCCAGATAACTCAATAGGCGCACCAGATCCGATTGGGTCAAATCGAAGCGAGGCGCCGCGGAGGAGGATGGCGGTGGTACGGTGATGGCTGCCGGTGTGTGATTACGCTGAAAGGCGGTGGTGGACTTGGAAGTTGGTTGTGGCAAGTGATGGTCACTGCTGGGCTGGTGTGGAGGAGAAAGCCTGGGTGGTATGGGTAGCTGTAGCGTGGTACAGCGTATTGGAGGTAGTGATTGTACAGGTCCAGGTACAGCCACAGCCACTAGTACAGGTACTCCTGGGCAGGTCCAGGAGTACCTGCAACCTTGGATCCGCGAGTCTGGAGTGGATCCAGGGCTACTGTACCGCTGTAAAATACAGGTACTCTTGTAAAGCTGTACAATCAGTACCTCTTCCTGTACAGTGTACTTGCACGATCAGTAGCTGGACCTAGCAGCACTAGACCCTGGTCCTGGACCTGGATCTGCACTGGGACCAACCTAAATATCTCTCCCTATCAAAGTAGCTTAGCCATACCTTCAGAGTTCCATACTCGAACGTCTCCATCATCATCGTCGTATTATGATCGAAAGCACCAGCACCATCTCGTCGATGATCGTCCATTTTGTCCGCCTCTTCCTCCTCGTCCTCCTCCTCATCGAACTCTTCGTCGTTGTTGTCATTGTCACCTTTGGCGATATAATTAGCAACAAGACTATAATCCACGCAAATATTCTCCTCGCGATTGGAAAATGAGGCCTCGATTTCGCTCAGGCATTCCATAATTGGTGACACCCGGCGGGCGCTCTGCTTTGCTGCCTCCCAATTATCGAGCGATGCTAGAATGACTTTGAATGCCAGCACGACGGGGATGTGCCGCCTCGAATCGGCAGTCAAAACAGAGCGAATGACTGAACTGAACTACTGCGAGTGAAGCGAAGTGGAGTGGAGTGAGGATGGAGAGGGCGGAGGGAGAGGGAGATAGGGAAGGGAAAGCGGAGGGGCGGAGTTTAAGCAGCGCCACTAGCGGCGATGGAGGAATGCATGCACCTTTGCTTAAAAGAGTAACCTATGGAAGTGAGTGCTTTTAAGAGTAGCCTTGGAGTGACCGAAGGAAGTAACCTACGGATGTGACCTAAGGACCTAAGGACCTAAGGACGCTCATCAGGGATCTATCGGATGGCAAAAGCTTGTGGTACCATCCCATCTGCTGAACAAAAGAATAGGTTACACATAAAAACAAATATTTGGCTAAAATTCGTAAGTGCTTAGAGCGTCCTTATTTGGTTATCAGGTGATCAGGGGTGTTTGACTAACAAACTGGTCTGCTGGAGGGCTTTTGAGGAGAGGTGACTGAAGAAGGTTCTGCAGGAGAATGGTCTGGCAGGATATCGAGACGGGCACAGTACTGGAGCAGGATTTAGAGCGAGGCACTGTACACGGATCAGAGTTTGTGATTCAAAGAGATCTAAAAACATTAGTGTGTAAGGCTTGGGCACCAGACAAGCAGAGCTCATGTCAGCAGAGCCAGTCGTTCGATGGTCGTAGAGCCAGTCGGAGACGTTCGATGGCAAAGTGTCGGCGGTAAACTACAGAGTAGTTGACCGCCGACACTTTGCGGCTGACAAAACGTGAGCCTGGAAAGGAAGAGAGGGGACCATTAGTATGCGGCAAAGGAAGAAGAACAAAAGGAAAAAACATGAAAGAAATACAAAAGAGACAAAAAGCGAAAAAAGGCAAAAAACCAAAATCCAAGAGCACAAAAAGAAAAAGGAAACAAAACGAATAAAAAAAAGACAAACAGTAAAACCGAAAAGGAAAAGAAAAATCGTACTTACGTGACAAGGCTGTCGCTTCTCTACTGTTCGACTGGCGGCGAAGATGACACGGGGTGGCGCATTTGAGGAGATCGAACGCATCGACCCGGGCGGTCCCCCACATTGGCCAAGGGAACGAGATCGCTGGCCAAACTTGGACACGTTCAAGGACACCATCGATATTGAACTGCTCACGGCGGCCATTAGAAGCATATTGACCACCGCGACGAGGAAGGTGAACCACTCATTTGATAGAAGAATCCTCGTTTGATCGTGGATCCATCGGCCGAGCCTCGTCCACGCTCGTGGCATCCACATGCCATCCGTCCATGACCCCAGGTTTCGAGAGAGAAAAGTAGCGGAGCTGCCGCACGCCGCAGAAACAAAGACGAACAATGACTGCCTCAACGGAGAGCTAGGCGGCCCCTGACCACTTTACACTTTCAGCGCGCCCTCGACACTGATTGGTCGACGGCCATGACGCTTTACACTTTCTCCGACCAATCAGAGCGCGAGCCCTCTCCTGATTGGCCCGCCCGGCATTCACGTGACCACTTTACACTTTCACTCGCCCGGCCCGTCCGCCGCCCGCCTCCCTTCTCATTCTCGCCTTTCGCCGTCTGACCGTGCGGTCGGGTCCGTGCTTCGCTCTCGTTCGTTTTCAATTCGCCAGTCTTCTTCCGTCCGTCGTCCAGAGCAGTCGGGTCTCAAGTTCGCTCCGTCTGCGACTTTCTTCATCGAGGCCGTATACGTGTCTTATGCCTCGAATGGCCGCCGTATATGTGAGCCGTGACCGTCGACACCGGACCTCGTCTTTCAAGATCGTCGTCATCATCGCCCTGGACGCCATCGTTGTCGCCCACAAGACTCAGCATCGACGAAGGGCTTGGTGGCGATACTCGGCCAGCGATAACGTTGGTCAATTTGGAGGATCGCCCGAGTCGACACGTTCTCCTCAAGGTTCGTCATCAACGAAGTGGAGAGAAGCGACGCCCATGTCATGTAAGTATGATTTTACTTTTCCTTTCTCTTTTGCTTTGGCTTGTTTTTGTTCTTTTTTGTTACTTTTTTCTTTTCTCTTCTTCGTCCTTGCCTTGTTGTAATCTCTCTCTTCCTTTCCAGGTACATGTTCCTGTCAAAGAGCGTCGGCGGTCAAGCGTGCAGTCGGTTCTCATCGTCGCTCTTCGTCGACTTCCTACGCCTCGTAATGGCCGACAAGTACAACGGGCCAGTCATCTCAAAAGCATCGGCTTTCTGCAACGAGCAAACGAACCAGCGGTCGGCGAAGATGGTCATTTGAGAGACGGAAACAGCCGAAGAAGCTTGGAAGACCGAGGTAAGCCGATTTCTTTCTTTGCGTTTTTCTGTTTCTGTTTCTTCTTTTTGGCTTCTTTTGTTTTTTGATTTGATTTTTTTGCTTGGATTTTGGTTTTGGTTTTGTTTCTCTTTTTGCTTTTGTAACTTTATTTTTCTTTATCCTAATCCTCTTTCTCCGTTGCAGAATCTCTTTTGGCCATCATCCATCTTCAAGACAAAACGAGTCAAGCCATGACAGCAACGCTGGCTTTCTGCAACAAACGTCAAACATACCAATGGCCTGGACGATAGACAGCGAAGATTGGAACTCCGCAGAGGTAAGCCGACTTTTCTTTCCTTTTCCTTCTTGTTTTTGCTTTTTGGGTTTTGTTCTAACCTTTTTCTTCCTTTGACTTCAGCACGACGCGAGCAAAGGTCTATCCTCAAGGAAGACCAAACTGAACGGACACCAAGGACCAGAGCGACAGGACGTGCCACGATGGAAAACGAAATGGACGATCAGAGTGGAATTGATCAGGTAAGTGATGGTTTTTTGGTTTTTGATTTCGTGTAGTTTTTTGTACTTGTTTTTACCTGGTTTCTGGACCGACAATTTTTAACCTCATCTCAATTTTCAGCTCAAACTCGCCAATCCACCTCAAGAAGTAGCGCGGATAGCTCGTCATCCTCATCCAACATCGGCGGCGTCCAGTACGCAGTCAGGCTTGGCCAGCATCCGATCAAGCTCGTTGGGCTCCGACTGAAAATGGCAAGTGGAGTGACGGATATCCAAGTAAGTTTCTTTAACTGTTCTTGTTAGTTCTCTTTTTTCCTTAACTTTTCCTTCCCATACGTTTCAGGTTTCCTCACTACGGGATGGGACGGTTGTTGGAAAAGCCGGTCAACAAGTCCAAGCCTGAACAGTGCCATCCCAGGGACGTGCTGGGCAGCGAGTGTTTCTGTCGCCGCAGGACACATCCCAATAGGTGGGGCCGCTGACGTGGCCTCCTGTTCCACTGGTGGAGGTGATCCGGCAGATCACCGTCCCAATAGGTGGGGTCCCACCGTGCAAGGCTATTGGACACGGACCACGAAGAACGAAACAACGCCTCTCGTGACAGTGAGTCGATGATCTTGTGCTCGTTGTGTTTTGTTTGCGCCTGTTTGTGTTTTTTCTCATATTTTTGTGTTGGATGGGTTCGCTCGTTTTCGCTTTGGCTTAGTACAATATGTTTGTCTTCAACACACACACACACAGACACAGACAGAGCAACAGCGAGGCAAGTGATTTGTGCTTGTCAGTCCGGGTTCGTTCGTCCATTGTGTTCGTGTTGGTCGGTGGCGTCGCGAGAAAGGATCGTCGGCGAAATCGGCGAGGAAGAATTGATCGATGTCAACTTCGCGGTCAAGACGACAATCGGGATCGGGCAAAGGAACGGATCGAAGAGTCACGGCGTGGTCAAGATCGTGTCAAGAGCAAAGTTCCATCGGCCGCTTCAAGACCATCGATATGGAGTTCCCGTGAGGACGAAGACGATCGACGGAGGACCAAGAACGATCGAAGAACGTCGGCGACGCAACACAGTCAAGTTCGACTTCGAGGCGCCCCGAACGTCATCATCTCGACTCGACGCATGACCGGCCGGCTTCGCAAAAGAATCGACGGCAATTCATCAACCGGAAGGGAACGACAGCTATATTCACTACGGCTACATCGGACTCGAAGAAGAATCGAAACAATTGCTCGCCAGTGGCTTCATCGACCTCGACTTCGACCACCACGCCGACTTCGCATTGGAGACCAACACGGCTCAGCGGCGATGATCAAGAGTGCTTGAACGCAAAGACGATGAGCG
>JAQGCW010000609.1:0-10557 GCA_034700065.1 Mesodorylaimus bastiani | reverse complement strand
AAACTCTTACCTCCAAACTATCCGTATTGTCGGCCTCGCGTTCCAGAATATCGAAGATTTCTTCGTGAATCTTCTCGGCCTGAAAATTACGGTTCAGATTATTCTAGCTGATCGATAGACTTTAAAAAAAGAAAGTGGAAAGAAACTGGCTTACCTGAGAATAACCGGAAGCCCAATTATTTCCAGCACCACTGCCGTCTTTCGATACGTATATATTTTCTTGATTGTACAATTTGGCGTACGGCGAATTGCGGATACTGTTGATCACTCTAGGCTCCAAATCGATCAAAACGGCGCGCGGAATATAATGTTGATCGTCGGCCTGAAGAAAAAAGAAGCCAGTTAAGAAGCGTCGAGGTAATCAGCAAGAAGAATTCATCGCTTACCTGATAAAAATACACGTCCTTGCGATCGTTGGCCTCGTTGGCGAAACTTTCCAAAGAACCTTCTGAAAAACAAAGGAGTATTGACGGTTGGACGACTGGACGGTGTGTCCGTTTCTCAAAAATTAGGACACGCCCAAAGGAATTCCTGACCCTCAAATCCCACTCCAAAACCGTAACTTCTTAAAGCTCAATCAACAAATCAAAAATCCAATTGACTTACCCGGCGTGATTCCATGTTCGGCGCATAAGGTCTTCCAAAATTCCATGCCGATCTGATTGCCGCATTGGCCCAATTGCAAAGTGATCATTTCGCGCATTTTCGTTCGATTCTTCTTCCAACGATCCAATTCGATTTTGATCACTGAAAAGCTGTTCAAATTTGCATCAACAAAACCAACGACATCATTTAAAAAAAAGAAACCTCCAAGTCAAGATATGAATCGTCTTTTAACGATTTCAAACAATTCACCGCACGAAGCTGATAGAAGTCAGAAAATTTTACTCCATATTAGTGCTTATACCAAATGCATTTTATCTAAGATAGAAAGAACACGAACACGAAAAAATAACGACAAAAGAATAGAAAAGGCACCTGACGCACAAAGTTAGTAAATTCTACGAACATACTAGTACGTAAAACTTAGAATGAAACGAAAAAAATACTGATTTCCCCTCTGTCTCCCCAACACTAGTGAATGTGCTAAACGCTAAATGAAACGAGCCTAACTGATTATCTTCAACAAATTCATTGTACTTGCCCCCACGATGCTGTCCAGATCATCGTCAATGATCGCTATTGCCCTTTGATAGTCACCACCAATACGCCCGGAGTAGATCGAGAGAAACTGAAAAGAGCAAAACGAAGACTTGAATTGGAAAAGAGAAAAATACACGAAGTAAAGATTCGACTTACGAATAACCATGATTTCGTAAATAATGCTCCACAGCTGGCTTAATTTTTGGTCCTTTCGCCGAATGCAATCCCTGGCCCGTGATGATCTTAATTTCTTTGCCTGGTCCTACAAATTTAAACTACCTGTTATTGCAACAACAAAAAACGTTTTATAAAATTGAACAAACTTACGTCCGGTGTTCTCGCGCAAAACGTCGACCAAGGCGCGAATAGCTTCGGTGACATGCAAACCATGCAAATCGAGTACTCCATCGGGATTAGCAGCTTTCCTGGAAAACATAAACAGAGATCAAAACGAGATCCATTTTGTACGGAGATCAATAAAAGAAAACCCGACCACTTACCGCTGTTGTAAAATCTTCGATGCCGCGCGCCCGTTTGCCTCTTTGAATTTCATGTTGTGCAAATGACCCTGAAAAGAAAATTCAAATCAGTTCTTGAAATTCTTGAAACAATAAATAGCACTTACTCTCTGAGCGTAATAATACGCCACGTCGGTCATTCCCCGTCGATAATAGTCCTGAGCTTTCTGATAATTCGCCTGCCGCTCTTCGAAATGCACGAACGCTTCTTGACGCAATTCTTGATACGTCAAATCGCGTTCACCACCCCGTTCGGTTCGTTCGTCGACAGCCTCCTCTCGTGTTGCCTGCAAAAGTAGAAAGACGATACACCATAAGGGTCAAGAACAAAAATTCAAATCAAAAATTAGTTACCGGTGGTTTTTGAGCAGCTCGCACTGCGTACCCGCGTCCAACCGACGATGAGCCCGTGAGTTCTCCCTTCGGTATGTTGAACGATTCGCTGAGGATGTCGATTGTTTGGTCGAGGTCGTAACTGAAAAACGTGAAATAATTACTCTTTTGAAAAGGAGAAAAAGTCCAAGAAAAAACTGTACTTACTTATTCGCGGCGAACAAGCTCTTCAATGCGATTCGATCGACCGACGGGAACAACTGCAACGATGACCAACGTAATATGATTGACAAAACACTAGCATTGCGCTCTTTACCTCTTGTAAACGTCTCAAGCGCAATTGCGAAGCCATCGACGTTCCATCCTGTGGTTTATAATCCGATTCGATCATAGTGCGCGGCTGGCAAAGGAAGAGAAATCAACCAGTTACTGCCGACGTAATAGAAAAAAACCACACTGTACTCACCAGTTCGCCATCCTCTTCAGCCGCCAACCGCCGTGCTAGCTCCTCGTCCGCCAAGATTTGTCGTTCAATCGCCAGATTATCCTCTTCGTAGTCGCTCGAATATTTCCCAAACCCGCCGCTCGTACCCTCTTGGCCAGGCGATGCGAATTCATCTGACATTGCTGAAACGAAAGGATATATTCATAATTTCAACTCTACGAATCATGAATGACAAAACCGAATACTTACATTCCTCGCTGAAGAAATCGCTATCTCCTTCGGATCCGCTGGCGTTCGTTTGCGTCTCCAACCAACATCGATAAATCTCGGCGAGCAATTCCTGCGGTAAGCGAATTTTGAGCTGCTGCGGACTTAATAAATCTGAAAAGAAAGCCAATTAAACTTCTAGTAAAAACAATGGAAGCGCTCTGCACTTACCTGGTGGGATGTCCGCATAAATCGGTGGAAATATATTTTGCAACAACTTGACGGAATCGATACTGAGCTCGGTTGTAAACACGACGCTCTCCAAGTCCGAAGAAGCCGCATCCGACGAGTTGTGAGGACGACGTATATCGGCTTGTCGCCATGGCGAGTGATCGAGGTTTCTTGCTTTCGACTTCACCTCGGACGAGTTCGGTATCGATTCTTTCACCTGAAAAACACATATCATTAACTTTAATAACGAAAAAATTCCATACTGAACAACAAAAGAACTTACGATTGGTTTCGGCGGACTCGGAGCCTCGGGCGACTCGTTGGCCACAATCGACGATAGTTCTCTGTCGACACTCGACGCGTTCTGTTTCGAATCCACATTCATCACATCGTAGCCAGAATCCAGTAAAACGTTGACCGACCATTCGAGATCGCCACCGCAGCCCTTGAAAATCTCCTCGATGTCGTCCGGATTGACTTGCGGGAAGAAACTCCGCAAAGTCCCCATGGACTTGGCGAAGACGTCTTCCTCCGCGTTGCTGACATCGTTCTCGCACTGTACACTTCGATCGCACATCGCCACAATCGATCGTTCGAGTTTCTTGACCGTTCGTTCTTCCGCGTCGGTCTCACATTCGTCCACGCTTTGACGACTCAATCGACGATGTTGGAGGCCGCTCAAAGTCAAATGCTTCTCGGATACTTGAGTCGTGGCGTCTCGTACGCGTACTTGCTTCTCGCTGGTTGATAATACATCATCTCCGATCGTTCGATCCACGGCCGCCAGCCCGCCGACAAGATCAGTAGGCATTTTCCAAGCTCCACCGGTGGCCAGACCGAATCCGAGACCATAGCCATCCGGACGACGTCGAGCGCGTGTTGGAGTTTCCGATTTCATGACGGCGTCTTGCACTTTCGGAGAGCTGACGGTAGTCGCATCGAGACGAGCGCCGCGTTGTTCTTTCGGTAATGGTGCTTGAAATCCCGGTGGTACCGCTGGCGGTGGTGCTGCCTCATCCTTCGGTTGATCGTCCATTGCCCACAATGACAAATCGGATGCGGCCCAATCGTCGCGCGGCGTTCGTGGTCGACTCGAATCTTGTTCCTTCAATTCGATGACGTCCGACGAAGAGGAGCATCGAGATCGAGACGGGATGCTGGCTACGCCGGCAACGATCGGTTGAACGGGCTCGGTCGTTGTCGTCGTTGGTGGGCGAGTTCTGAAGATCGAAACACCTTATTAAAATTAGCTTCATCGGGAGAAACCCAAAAACGAACTTACGGCTTCTTCTGGACTCCAGATTCCACGAATACTCTCAACGTATTGACCTTCTCGAATTGTTGCGTCATTCTTTCAATCGTTTCGTATGAGACTCCGTGCTTGTTTCGTCTGAAAATGATTGAAAGCTCGAATGAAACCCAAAAGATACAAAAATGGCCAGCTCTTACCTCGCGCATTCGGTTGCGTCCCATTTCCAATCCGTATTCGGTTCGAGAAAATACACGTCGTAATTATTCCGAATAGCCTTAAAATTATAAAAAGCACTTTTTAGCACGAAACCGACTCTCGGAGAAAACTTTGCAAAAGAAAAGAATATCGCTCACCACTTTAACGTATCTGGCCATTTCCCAAAGACGTATGTTCGTATTGTCCACGATTACGGGACTGACGAGATTGCACATGGATTGAGTGGCTGAAACGAAACGTAGAAGAGCATCCTGAATTAGTTACTCCCAAGAGCGGACAAATGGGAAAAGTTTATGGGTGGAGTAGTCTTTGCCAGCATCAGCGAGAAAGACGCGAATGAATAATCAACCAAGTGCGTTTGGTCAGAAAAGCAAAAACATGCAGGACTCACCTCTTTGCAAACACCAAGCGTGTGCATCGTCCAATCGAGTTTTGTCGAACTGATACGAGTCGTCCTCGAGAAGTCCGAAATATTGATCAGCACTACAAATGATGCCGTCGCTGCTGAGTGTCCTGAAAAATTGACACAAAGATCAATTATACATTTATCAGAATCAAAAAGAAAACAAAAACCCAACAGTAAAAGGCAAAAAGCCAAAGCAAAGAAACCAAACAAAAACAAACGATCGAAACTCTCACTTACTCGGCCAAAGTTGATTTTCCACTTCCGGGCACGCCGCGCATCAAAACCAGCGACAACCGTCGTTGCTCCAACGAACGTTCGATCACTTCGTACTCCGTACTCCAAACGACGAATCGATGAAAATTGTCGACGGTGATCGCTTCGCCCGGCAATCGGCCGTTGTTCGCTTGTTGTTGTTGCGGATGATGTTGGCGGAAATTTTCGTTGACGAACGTTTTCGGAGCACGTCGGCGTCGATGTTGTGGATTCGTGGCCGTTGTCCAACCGCCATCGTTCGCATCGTCGACTTCCATTCGCGTTGTTGTCGTCGTAGTTGAATCGTTCGATGTCGTCAATCGGGGATCAAAACTGTCGACGACCATCGACGTCGGCGAACGATTGTTAGTATTTCGAGTACCCGGGACGAAAATTGGCGCATTCGCCGATAATTTCCCATCCGTATCGACGAATTCGGACGATCGCGGCTGTCTGGGTTCGTTCTCCATGATCGGTAATTTCATTAATCAATTTTAATAATAAATTTCGAAGTTGAAAAGTCAATTTATAGTCAAAAACGTCAATTATTCGAATTTCAGAGAATTCTGAGTACTGAATCAAAAATAAATTTTCCTTTCTCGAAAATTTCAATTAGTTGAAAATTTAATTTAAAAATTTAAAATCATCAAAAGAGAAACTTGGCTCCGATTCAAAACGAGACCAATTATTTCCAGTCGGTTTCCTAATTTGGGCGGTTTGATTCGCAGGTTCGAGTAGGGAGATTCAAAGTTGTCTGCTAGGAGCGGGAGAATCCGGAAAATCGATCGATTTTTGGATCGGCTCGGTTTTTGATGGGCTCGAAAATTATCGGATCGGTTTTCTTTTCAAAATTCGATCGGATCGATTAATGTTTTTTGAATTTTATTAAAAATTTTTGCAATCGCACGACTGAATATTAAAATTTCGAAAATTTACCGAAAAATGGGTAGCATCAAAGAACAGTAAGTCAAATTATTTATTTATTTATTTATTCTCTTTATTTTAATTTTGTACTGTATTCGTTTTTGATCGGATAGTATGATTGATTTCTTTTGATTCTTGTATTATTTTGTGATTGTGATTGTGAATTGTTTTTTATTTGAATGTTAATATTTTCGTTATCCATTTTCAGAGTGTATCAAGAGAAATTGAATCAACTGAAACATCAGCTTCAAATGTTGAACGCCGGCACTCACGTCGATTATGTTCGACAATTGGAGAAATTACGTTTGGATCAAGTCGATACGATCGAATTCAATCGATTATGTCGTCAGTTGGAGGTAAGTCTTGAGAATTTTTGTATGTTCTTTCGGTATCGGGAGCGCGCGGAATTTCGAAGTTTGGTCGAGGTCGAGTCTCGAGGTTGAATTTCGAGGTCGAGACAACTTGAAATGGATTGATGATCCAAAATGCTAAGATTTGGAACCAATCCATTTCAAGAAAGCTCGAGATCGGAATGATTCCGAAATTCGAGATTCCGGCGCTCTTTATTAGTAGAATATGTGCACACTGTTCGCGAACTTTTGATGCATTTGACAATGTTTCGAGGAAGATGTCTGGGACGAGTTTCAGGAGAATCGGAAAGATGATCCATATCAACTTTCCTCCAACTCTTTAAACACCAGTTCTTTCCACTTGCTAACTTCATTTGGATCTCTCAAATTTGGACTAGCTTCGCATAAATGCTTTCTAATTTCTTCGAAAGCTTTCCCGGATGTTGTTTCCAGATTTCTGTACTACTGTACCAAATCAAAATTTTGAAACTGTACATATACTCCTCAAAAATTTCAAAGTGACTGCTCTGATGTGTTCTCTCTCTTCTGATCCTTGGTCTTCTGGATTTCTGGATTCCCTCGCTCAATCTCTGCTCTGGTGTGCACATAGTTATCCTGCTCGCGAACATTTTGGGACTCAGGAACTGTCCCAAAATGTTCACCTTTTGTATGTTCATAAAAATATGGTACAGTATACTGTATGAAATTTCCTTTTCTTCTTTCTTCAGGTAGAACGCATCGAACGCGATTGCGATAACGAGAAAACGGCGGCATTGAGAGAATTCGAGGTACGTAAACGTTCGACCATTTAAAATTTGTTGCGGCCAGGCGTATGTAAATTTATTTTTGGATCTTTTCAGGAGAAACGAACCGAACTACGCGAAAGTCTAATCACGGAACTGGAGGAAAAGCGGCGACAAGTTGAGCACGAATATCAAACGATGGAATTGACCAGCGGTAAGTACTGTAATTTTAAAAATTTGTGAAACTTTATAAACGATACTCAGAAGTCAATTTTCTCTTTCATTTTTCATTTCCAGACAGCGTCGAAGCGAAACCGATGAAAACACGAAATCTTCGTCGACGATACAACGACCCGGCACCGGTCAACGACGCAAAGAGAGCACGCAAAGCTTCGCCAACCTTGAATCTCACTTTGTCACCGACGGATATCGCCGACGATTTGAAATTGATCTGCGCCAATTTACCACCGCTCGGTCCGAATGAGGTGGCGGCGAATTCGGGAGGGGCAACGAGTGCGAGTGGTTCGAGTCCGGCGGTGACGAGACGAGAACGGACGTCGCCCGACGAATCTGTGACAGTCAACGTGAACGATGGCAACGGATCCGAAGTGGCAATCGAGGATGGCAAGTTGATTTATCAACGGAAATGGTAAGTGAAGCTGTTCGGCTTAAATGGACGCAACTTTTTGGCAATTGGATGCTAGTTTTTCTCCTTAATTTAGCTACACGCGAGGTCAACCGGTCTTTGTGGAAACATCGGATTGCGCTCGTGCTCCCGCCGTCGTTCAAACCATCGGAACTCGAGATGTAAGTGACTTTATGCTGTTTTTATTTTTGTGGATGCATGGCTCATCTGGTTTGGCTTTCGGTTTCAGCTCTCCCTCCGGCTCACCAATGGAAAGCGACTGCACGTTACTGTGTCACAACTTCAACAAGGCAAATGCGTATTGTGGCGTCGTCCGAATTAAAATCGGTCGAGTCAAGAAATTTCACAATCGATCATCGCCGTACAAAAGTGAAATTGAAAAAGGCATCCAAAAAGTGCAAGACAAAAATGATCTGCGTCAGTGTAAGTGAATCATTGTAACCATGCGCTCATGTACGATTTCATTTGTCCGTCCCGCACGAATGTCCGCACCGTATTCTTATCGATTTGTATCTTGATCGGAATGAATTGTCGAAGTGCGATCGCGTTCGAGCGGACAGTTTTGATCGGGACGAAAACACCCATCGCGCATAATTTGTCGAATACCTAAAATGGAACGCATTTTTAAAAGACGATCATTGATCGTGGACAAACATCGTCTCACCTGCAGCATCACCGGCTTTGGAGTTGCGCAAATATCGGCCACCTTTCGATTTTCGTCACGCATGCTTTCGCGATACTCTAAAATGAAAAATCTTATAAGACACAGGCCATTGAGCAAAGGAATATTGATCTTACCTTTATAAATCAGCTCGAAATTGAGATCCTCGTCACCTCGGCGCGTTTGAGCGCATTTCGTCGCCACTAGCAGCATGCTCATTTCCAAATCGGAAAGACCTGAAAACGCATGAACTTCCTTTGTAAATCTCCAATCGAACAATTAATTAAGATAATTAGGACAAAAAAATCCTTACCTCTCAACACCAACTGTCGCGAATCGATCGAAAATAATTCGTCGGTGGCTCGTCGGAAATGCTCGGTCGATAATCGAGGCTCATTTTCGTCCGTGAGCGAGATTGCGGCAGCCTGAAAAAGAATATACGATCAGAAAATTCCCTTTATGGACTGTCAGGAGCACTTACCAAATACTGACGCAACTTTTGCATCGATCGATTGGTCTCGTAGACGCGTTCCAATCTTTTCAGGGCAATCTCGTTCGAAAGTACACCCTAAAACAAGAAAGATTCTATTAAGAGCAAATAAAAAGCATCGTTGTCAATTCACTTACCGAAACCGATTCGTTCCAATCCATCGCCTTCTTTCTGCCATCGTCGATCATAAGCAAACGTCTCGCATATTCGGAATACTCGTCGAACGACCAATCGTTGAGTAACAATAACGAAGTTTGCGAGATACGCGAGCGAACCCGTTTCTCCAAGGCGTCCATAACGTCCTGAAAAGGAATTAAAATCTACTGAATGACAGACTGATTGGAATTTGGAAAAGACTGACGAGAAACTGACTGAAAAAAAACGAAGGGAACTTACCAATCTCGAGCTGATGGCGATGACCAACAACGGTTTGGACGAATTGTGCGTAGCGTCCAAAAGCGTATAGAGAAGGCTTTGTTTTTCGGCGGCGCGATCAGTCGCGAATCGATCGAATTCGTCCACCACGATCGCCAATGGTTTGCGAACTGAAAAGGAGAGAAGTATAATGAGAATGTTATATAGGAAAGAGGAGAGGTGGTACTTACGTCGTCCCATGAGGTCCTTGAATGCGTTGGCCGCCGAGATCTGAAGAACAAATTTGATGCAATTACATTTTAAAACAGTTCAAACCAGGTGATTAACCAACTAACGACAAGAGTCAAATAGACTATTGTCGGAGGATGGGTAGGTAGACTGGGGATTACTGTAACCGCTTCTCCAGCGTGGACCCTGCGATGGGCCAGATTCCCCTGAATCCATGCCAACCCAAACAATGACCTGTACCAATGCAAATCCAAATCCAAAAACCATAACCCAAAGAACCAACACCCAAGACTCACCTGATTCCCATCAACGTTTTCTTCGTCCAAATCGATCGATAAGACTAATTGTCTGGCGATTTCCTTTACAGCGGCGATGTCGGTCGTTTGAAGAGTTCCTAAAAGGAACCGAAATTTCAGTATAGCATTCTGATTACAAAGCATTTTTTTCAAAAAAGATTTCAAAACAGCTGCAGCACTTACCATTCAACGAGACTTTTTCGATTCTGTCTTTCACATCATTGATGCATTGGCGTACGAGCTGAAAGGAATAAGAATTGGTTAGATTTCTCGAGGTTGTCATTTGAGAGTAAAGTCAATTTAGGAAACGTCAGTTTCTTCGGTGTGATTGTCTTTTCTAGAGCAGGATCAGTGAAACCCAGAGACCTAGTAGGATCTTAAACAGTAGAAACTAGCCCAGAAGCGTGTGAGTGCCTGTTGCATTGGGTTGGCTTTTGTCACCCGACCCAATCCAACCCAACCCAAGGAGATTAAAGTGTTTGCGATGAATCAATGAAGAAATTAAAAATCTGAACCTATCATGATGAAGCAGGACTATCCTTGTTAGCTGGGCACATAATACGAAAAACTAGCTCTACAGTCTCAAGGTATGCAGATCCGACTAATGACAGATTTAAAATGCACTCTGGGGCAATTTACGCAATTCCAAACTTAAATCGCAACTTAAAAATGTCGTCTTCCAACTAAAGAGCTATTACCATAGGAAAAGTCTCACACATGATCATGCTCGCACTGCGTTGACAATTGACAGTTTTTGGGTCGACGAAGCAACCTTACCCAAAAAGGACCCTCGAACCAATGACAACCCCACCCAAACATGACTGTGAGATGGCTTTTGAAT
>JAQGCW010000608.1:0-10557 GCA_034700065.1 Mesodorylaimus bastiani | reverse complement strand
TATTACCTAAATTACGCAAAATTATCTCGATGAAAAATTACTACCTCCACCTCGTCGATTCTGTTTATTTCAGCGCGTCAGTTTGAAAAACTGGACGTCGAAAAACGTTTTGCCATTTGTCTGAAAGGTCCGTCGTAAATCGTCTCCGTTTTTTATTAGAAAGAATTCTAACTTATTTTATTGACTACGTAATACGCTGGTCGATAGGTTCGAGGGACGAGGTCCATAGTAATTGTCAAAAATTCCGAAGAGATGTAGATGAACTCACTGTCAGTAAAGTTTAACCCACAGCGCCTCAAGATGGAAGTACCCGAGGTGTCAATCGCGATTCTGAAAATCATGATATACATTTTGTAGACGTGATTGAGCTATATCGAATCCCAAAATTGTTCATCCCCATACGCGCTTGTTGGACCTTGGCGGGAATTCAAACCTCGAAAAGTGCGAACTTTGAGGCCGAATATCTCGCGAACGGCTGAATCGATTTCGAACTTCTTTTTAAATTCTGTTTAGCTCTATGAATCTACAACTTTTGTGTTGACTGTCCAACTGCATCGAACGGTTTACAAGGCGGATTTTGACCCCATCTTGGGGTGGTACAAGTAAAAACTGCAAGTAAACAGTCAACACAATAAACGTAAATCTCGAGGAGCTGAATAGAACTAAAAAAAGATGTTCGAAAACGATCAAGCCGTTCTTAAGATATTCGGCCTCAAACTTTGCACTTCTCGAAGTTTGAATTACCGCCAAGCTCGATCAAGCGCGTATGGGGATGAACAACTTTTAGGATTCGATCTCGATGATGTCTACGAAATGAACATCAGGATTTTTAGAATCGCGATTGACACCTCGGGTACTTCCCTCGTCAGACCGCACGGCATGTGTACTCTTGAACATGACCATGGCTTCTACTTTGAAAGTTGGCTGACTCACTGACAGGTTGACACACGCCAGAGCCACGAGACTGGGGCGGCTTCAAAGGGTCATAAAGCAATCCCGCGTACGATTCAATGCACTATTGTAGATTATACAGAGGAATTAGCGATGCATTTGTATTCGCTGCGGAATGTGACACAAAATATGCGCTACTGCATGGAAACCATATAAGATGCATGGTGATATATGTGTGATTGTGATAACCTACTAAAGGCCCAGGACCTGCATTGGGTTGACTTCAGGGACACAACCCAACCGAACAGAGTCGGAGGTTCGGCCCAACCGAATCCAGCCCAATGGGGACCCTAAGCCAACCGAACCCTTCGTTCTTTGTATTACTTCTCCTTGGACGTTTCGTGTGAGAAAAATAAGCTCAGGATATGGCGTCCAGATTTACAGACCATGATGCTAAAGATCATTCACGATTTCGTATCATAGTTGATCATCGATGGCCCACATGACTTTCGATGTCGATAATGAGATCATAAGGTAACACGGATTAGTGATCATCGATTGTTGAGCCGTGATCCCTGATCAATAATCGATGATTGGGATAATCGATTGATCAATGATCACTGGCCACGAATGATTGAACACTGGGATGATCACTGGCCACGAGTGATAATCGATCATAGATCACTCATTGATCATAGTGGTAGCTCAATTCCAAAGAAACTGAAAATATCGATTGAATAATATCGAATACATATCTCTTGGGTTTTTGAATTGACTTTTGACCAACAAAACCCAACCCAACGCCCAACTACGGCTGGGTGGGTTAAGAGGGTGGATTGGGCCCCAATGCAGGACCTGACTACAGGCCCAATTCGTTCGTGTAAAACTACTTATCGCTATCAAAATCATTATAAGTACAGCAATGAACAGTAGCACGTCAAAAAACCGTATCAATAATACCGCACAAAAAGGACACCGCAGAAAATAAGACCGCAAAACGATATGACCGCAGTTCAAAATACCGCCATGGGTCACATGGACCTACAACTATTGTCGATTTGCATATTGTAAACGTGGACTCCGGTTGAGCGCTAGCGGACGTTTCGAATATTCTTTCAGCACAATCCTGTCCAGTAGGGCTACCGACCGCATAGATCTGCATTGATCAGATCAGTGCGTCCTAGATATCTATGCAATCCTGCGCAACGAACAAGCAAAGAGGCAAACAGGTGAAAGCTCACTAGTTACGCATGATTTCACCCGTATCAAAAGTCTGAATAACAGCTTCATTAGGCATTGGCGTGACAAAGATCAATTTTACTCAATGGCCATTGACTATTCAACAGCAAATCAATGCGATTATTCGATGACCATTTGCTGAAATCTTGACCGATTAAACGAGAATATTATTGTCATTGGGTGAATGAGATCAAAAGGGACGGCTGAATTAACTGAACTCAAACAGTCCATCAATCTGGATAAGTCTAATGATGGCAACAATCCAATGGCAACAAATCTAGTGATGTGTGATCCAGAAGGTAGGCTTTCGGAGCAGAGAGATTTTGCGGTCTTATTTTTGCAGTATTATTACTCTGTGGACTTATGTCGTGCGGTCTTTTGAGCCCAATGAACTTCAATGGCTCGATCACTAAGAATCACAGAGAAAATGGGCGTGTTGTCCGCAGAAGCCATCGGCTCTGTCCATGGTTATTGACTGTTGGTCGACTAATAACGCATAATTGGCTTTCATTTGATTGGAGCATGGCCCATTAGGACCTGGAAGGCTTTACGAGACTTGAGTTTCTGTTTTTCTTGTTACTGAAAGTATTATCATGATATGTATCCGAGCCTACACGGTTCTATGGTAATTACACGTTTACACGGTTAGTGGTTATGTCGAACTTCCTAATTTCACGATGCGATCTGGTAGAAATGTGTGGATCCAACAGATGAACCAACCCTGCAACTATCGTACATCCAATTACAAACAACAGCTAACGAAAGTTTGCATGGCGTTAGATTGCACAGATTTCGCGCTCTATCAAAATCGAGTATCGTTCGCACGGATTTATGTCAGGCGTGATGTGATCCGGTAACCTATTTTGATTGAGTTAACGTTTATGATAATGTCTTGAGAATGCAGGATGGAACGCGATAATAAAACCAATAAAAGCGACTTGAAGGGCTCGATCCCAGTGGAACGGCTAACGGAAACCTTCCGGCATCCTCTGGTAAAACTTGTTGGTGCCAAACATTCGAATGCGCAGATTTACGAAATTGGTGATGCATTCATTAGTCCATTGAATCTAGTAGCATGGCAAAGAAATCGTTCTTGTTCCCGCATTTTTAATCTTTGAGGATCTTTTGAACTTGGCGCGCAAATTTGGATTTAGCAGTAAATCGATGATTTCATTCAATTCCAGATTTTAGTTTATTGTGTCTCAAAACTGTAGCCTATTGCGTAGTAACCCCGTCTCAAAATAGCTACATTGATTCCTTACATCATTTCTATAGCCGTTGAATCCTGCATTGGCATCCTGGAGCTGTTGCACACGGTTTTTCTTGTGGATTGTTGCACAATTGAGTTCACTTGGCCGTCCGATCAGAGACTGCAGAACTGCATTTTCCGATCTTGCAAATCAACGCTGACTGTCATTGCAATGAATTGCACACTAGTTAGAAAAGAAGTTAGATGCTGAGTGAAATAGTCCGCTGCGTTGAATGATGCAAAAAGTCCTGAAGTCCATTGGTGATACGTTGTGATCAAGAGTATGATGAATCAGCTCGCAATGCAATGAACAGGCTCATGCACCTGAGCAGTCGATTTTAAAATCAATTTTCCCATAGATCAGTTTAGATCATACTGTAGATCAGTTTTCTGGCAGCATTCCCATTGCTAGGGAAATCAGGAGATGATATCTTTTCAAAAAACCTCAGACTGGATGGGAAGCCCAAGCTTCTTTTTCATCTCTCTAGTTTCCTTCCAGCGCATTTTCATTCTTATTTTTCAAATCGATTTCTACCACCCACCAAAATTTTTGTGAGTGTTTATTATTTTTTCACCATCCTCAAGGTAGGAAAATTTTCGCACTTTCCTTCACTGTTGATACCTCAGGCGGAGGCGAAACCGGACGCTCGCTATTGGGAGGAGCCGCTGAGACTGACTTGTGGATGGCCGCGCTGAATTTGGCTGTATGCACCTTCGGAAAGGCCGCAGCATTGCTCAGTGAAACCAGATGAGAAAGAACTCAAGAGAACCGGTACACTTCATAGGAGTAAAAGAACGGATGTCCCGTTTCTGTCCTTCCCTTCGCGTATTCTCTCACCTCCTCGCTCGAGTAAAAATTTCGTGAATAACCTATTTTCCCCAATCGATAAAACCTAGTCAACGAAAATTTTAACCACATAAATGTGATTCTTCGACTTCCTCTTACATCATTATGCCTTGGCAATTGGAATGTCGCCACATTGTGCTCATGCTTACTGCTGCCACAGTATTATTAGCTATCTATTTTATAAGCGCGTTTACAACCTCCGATTATCAGCCTGGATTCGCACCAATCGCCGAAAAGGAACCTTCCGATCGATTCAAATTCAAATTCAAATTCAACCTGATCAGCAAATCGTACGAACTTCATGGAAAACCGATCATTTGGCGATATTGGAACACGGAAAACATTCCCTTGTACGTTCGACTATTCACCGAAGCTATGCACTGTAGAAATCCGGAATTCGAGATTGTGCTGGCCCATCAATCCGACGTGTACAAACTTCTTCCCGATTTGCAAGTACCCGAAGAGCTTTTCAAATTGATGCGACCATCGCATCAGGCCGATGTGTTTCGGCTGGCCGTTTTGCTCAAATATGGCGGTGTATGGACGGATATCGATGTATATCCTTTGGACAAGATTTATCCCCTCTACAAATTACTCTCCAAATACGACTTGGTGATCGGCGATTCTGGCCAATACGATCTGGCCCAATGCGGAATGGGACCATCCAGAGCGAATGTGAGTCTATTTCGTGTTTGGCACGAGAATCAAGTACGAGCTTTATCGGAATATTTCCCGGACGGAGAAGAATCCTATAAGGCCTTGCCGCCAAATACGCTTCCATATATGTCCATGATAGAACAAACGGAGCACGGACTCGATAAGGAGGTCGAATCGAATCGGACCAAGATTCTGCGCTATTCCGGAACACAGACGAATGATCAGCTGGTCGTCAAGGATCTCGCCCAATATTCGCATATGTCCTGGCGAGAGACGAGTCCTCGGTTCTTGCCGCTCAATTGGACGCCATTCCTGGTCGCTTGGGGTCTAGCATTGAGGGAACTGTACTCGGATTTCACGCGGATCAGCGAATTGATGCCCGAAGAGGAAACGATGTATTCGGTTTTCATCAAATGCGCATTGTTGGATTGTCGAGGAGAATATTCTGAGGCGAAGGAATCTGCAGTCAAGGAGACTCGAACGACGGGTTTGGATTTAACTGAAGTGTTGCAGGCGCTGGAGAAAGTGAATCGATCGATTTGTGCGAGTATACGAGAGGTACCGGTTAACGAAATTGACAAGTATGTATTGAAATAATCAACGTTTATAAAGAGGGCTATCATTTGCATGGATGTGCTTTTTTGAGTCTGGAAATCAGAATGTTAGAAGTTCGATACATACTAGCTAGAACGTACTAGCAAATCTCGAATAAAGCCTTCACATGATGGCATGATCAAAAAGAAACAAATATTAGATAGTATCAAAGCTGATAAGAAAAATTCGTCCTCGTTTGCATTCCGATGCTATATAAAATTAAAGTATTTAAAATATTTCTGATGCTACTGATCATAAAATTCGACGGGAATGGATATTTTCGATAGATATGCGATTGGACAGCAAGAATTCAGACGTTGAGCTAACAATACGTATTGTCAGGGATTCAAAACCGAGTGAAATGATTTTTAGCAAAGTGATATGGCTCCACGGATAAGCATTTTTCTTGGCGTCACTGGTATCACAATGATGATGATAACAAAATCAGGAAAAACCGAAGGAATTTTCTTTATTTAGTTTTCCAGTCCTTGCGTCTCCAGCTTGAAGACGAAACGCGTTGGAGGATCGACTTTCGAATTTCGCGCTGAGATTTGGTACAAAGGAAGAAGACAGACAGAAGAGCAATTGCTCAAAATTCACGAAATGACTTTGGGTTTGTGTTGGGGCGAGTTGGGGTTCAAAAATTGTTGGGTTGCGTTCGGTTCATTTCTCAACCCAACAAAATCCCAAAGTCTGTTCCTGTTTGCTGTGGTCCAGATCACGATCACTCATTATAGAAAGATCACATACTGATGAGATCATCGGTTGTGTAGATGAGCATCGGGGGCTGTTGGTGATCAGTAGTCTGATCACTGATCATCATAGCTGACCATCTGATCTAGCACTGATCATCACTGACTAATCATTATTGGGTGATCAATATGTGATCCGATGAATCGATCGCCGAGCATTGTCTCGTGGTCGACATCAAGGTCGAGCTTGCTTGTGATCAGAAGGACATGATTGATCAGTCCAGAACTTGACCATCGTTGATCGAGTTCAATAGCTGATCCAGATTACTGCACAAGCCTGACTGATCAGCATAAAAGACGGCTGTTTCACATGGCTCATCAGCCATAAGATTACCTTCTGGCGTTCATTTCCCACCGCAATTCTCGTTATAAGAGTGTTGTAATTGACTTCTTCACTGGAGGGCATTCAGTTTTCATGGCTAACAGAATATTTGTCCTGTCTTATATCACATAAAAACATGACGTTTCAAGAGGAGTTGAAAGGTGCCGATCCATTTTGCAAAAGGCGAAATTGAAAAAGTCACTAAAATGGGGTTTGCATAGCATTTTGCTATGGCAAGTGCTATAGCAAGTGGACCAACTGCGAAACAATCCCTCAAAATTTCACGAGATTCTGTCCACCAAGTCAGACTTGGGTTGTTACCATGTCAAAATGGCGGGAATTCAAATTATTTTTTGGAACTTTTAAAAAAACATCCACATTAGGCGCCCTCTGGCGATCAGAAACGAGGAGAAGGGACCACACATTTTTCTCCACTTACACTCTCACTTGTTCATCCCAGTTTCTTTTAGCTTTTAGTTTGCCCATTTGTTGAATATCGCAATTTCATTATGATGCTGTACATTTGGCTTCGCATACAGGTATCTCTGGGTATCTCAAAATCGTCGGTAAACATGGGGCCATTCGGCATCGGAGTACTTTCCAAGTTGTTTCACATTTCGATGCGATGTGACCCAGGAGAAGTTGGCGTTGTGATGGATCTCTTGCCATTCGGGACCGTACTCCATGCTCAGTGCGGCCAGGTTATCGCAACGTACGTAGAAGAGGTGTCCTTTCAGATCGCACGTGCACGCACCTCGGAATCGAGGGAAGTACCATCTGAAAGCGGTAATCCCTTTTGAGGCTGTCCGTTTGGAGGGAGGCGTCGAATGATCTCCGACCTTAGTTTTGTCTTCGTCAATGGAACCAAGCCGGATATGTAAGTCAGATCGCCATCTTCGTACAAAGCGAACAGATCCACTTTCACGCCATCACTCGTGAAGGACATCTCCAATGAATCGTTCCACTGAAAAAGTCAGGCGCGCTATCAGTTTCACGATTGCGTGCTCATTGTTTTCGATGCATATTTCTGAACCTTGGTCAATCGGTCTTACCACTGGGCAGAATCGGGTTAACCCATTCGTCATACCTTGCCAAACATGGATGTAAGCTTGAATCGACTTTCAGATTTCAATATTTGCTCCATCCCCGGTCTCCATTCGGATGCCAAAAATATCGTATCCATGTCGTGCGTGTGCGGAATAATACCACATTCACGGTACCAGCCTGAAAGTCGGTGGATATTTGCCGAACTCTTATCAGGCAGAGCAAGAGTCTGTGGAGATTGACCTCATATTACTGGGTTGTTACGAAATGGTGCGAAATACTTTATTTCTGGACCTTAATGAATTCTTACCCAATGCAGTTCCGCACGATAGCATAAACGTCATCCCGTGACCGATCAGCAAATTTCTTAAATGCGCCAATTTGTTAACGAACGAATCGCTGATCACTGGTGGCGCCGAGTAAATCTCCGGGTGATTTCGCATCAGCCGATCAGCCGACGTTCGATTACATTCGAGGAATCTCGATCTGGGCCACTGCCAGAGATAAAAGCCGACGGGCGATGGAATCCATAAATTCAGATTATCCGATTTGGGTCGAGTCAAGTTCAACCTGCGAAACAGGTCGATCAGGGCGGGGACCATTGTGAAGGTGCCCATGGCCTCGATTACCCGAAGAAGGCTCTGGGTGGTTCTCTGCCATCGATATCCGACCCGTTGAATTCGCGATCCGATCCGTGCACGTACCAATACTTGGCTCGATGATGGATGACTGAGAGGAGAATTGTCTGCTTGGCCCGCCGGAGGACGAGGAAACGGCCCGAGCCGCACGTTGGAGAATCGATGCTCCACTTCAGAGAGGTCGATTCCGATGAGATCTAAATCGAAAAGTCGAAAGGTATAACCGACGCGGATCCGTCATACGGTAATGGGCTGGTCATAAACTCTCACCCGTTGGTATAAGCATCCAGTGTTCATAACCACAGCGATTCGGAATCGGTCCGCATCGTCATCATCATCTCGCCGCTGACACCCGCGACCCATGGCCAGACACTGGACACTTCGCGGTTCCAGTACGATCAATTGGAGCGATCGATCGATTGATCGCATCCATTCGAGTACTTCTTTGGAGAAGGATTGTTGTAGACGGATCGCGGGATTCTGATAATAGAAGTCGAGAGATCTTCTGACGATCAGGCTGCAGCCCTCCGGAACCCCCTGTGACATTTTGGAACCAAAATTCGTAACTCCCCACGAGCCCCTCACAATCATATCAGCTGTTCAAACTCGAAAATGACCACCGCTTCACCTCTTCAACGATCTCTATCGATCCATCCCTTTCCGATGGAATCGTCCAAGATGACCAATACGGCTGGTCTCTGATCGCTTCATCGAATTCTGACCAGTGCGGCTGCTGGTCAGCGAATAGAGAACAAAGTGCGAGAACCGCGATGAGACTCAAAATTGTTAGAAGAGAGACTTTTTTCTTTTGACCACGAACGAGATAGGACATGTTCCTCATCTCGATGAACAAAAAGTACTCTATGTTTAAATGCAATCTCGGCACCCGAAAGGTGCCGAGATTCCGGCTCGAATTATGAATCCTCAGCGAGAACTTTTCCATGTGAATCGCGCAGGTGACATGTCTGTTCAAACACCAGTTAAGCCTCATGTGTTCTCTGGCTTTATTGCTTCATTACTCTTGTACGACCATTCCGTTTTGCGCTGGAAAAATACCATAAAAAGCACCATTTTATAAAGCGGCATAAAGCAAAGCTTCTTGCAGACATCGCCTAATGCGTATTAAGCAGCTCCTTTTTCTTTAGGGAAAATTGGCCCCCATAAAGCATAAAGCAATAAAGCGGGAATATTATACATGAGGCTAATTCAAACTTTGAAGCCCCCATTAACGCATCCACATTTGAGGTGGCCGGTTTTACTTTCGGGGTGGGGAACCAAGGCTGCGTATGACAAAATGTGAACCTCCATAAATGTGGTACATCGGCGAATGCAAACAGCACAAAATTTCATCAAAGGATCCTTTGATTATTGAAAATTTCGAATTTTTCTCATTAGTTTATCGATTTTTGATCAAACTTTTTTCTTCTTAATGTTGCGTTAAAAATTTGTTAAACTTCTCAGCGGAAGCCTTTTGAAATTAACCAACACAGAAATAATCCCACAGAACTTCACGAAACTGTCCACCCAGTCAAAAAACGGCAGCGCTTCAAAGCTTCTATTTGGGGAAATGCTCAGGTTTGGTTGTTCCTTTGCCAAAATAAAATTTGAAACACCTTGCGTTATCGATGTCGCTCTGTGGCCAATGTTCGATGATCAATTGTCACAGATCGATCTCCGCGGTCAGCAATTGTTGATATTTAATCTGTGATCAATAATCGAGACCACTCGATCGACAATGATCGATGGGCTCGTGAACCATCGGTGATCAATACTGATGGCCAAGACCATTACCATCGTAATTTCTCGACCTGGGCGATACATCGATTGGAAGATGGACCTGCTGATTGGCCTTTGTTATAGGCCTGCATGCGATGGGCCTGTTATGGCGGATAGCATGGCGAATAATTTACCTTGACAAAAAAGTTTCGAACCGCACTGTCCGTGTGTCATAGGAACTAGAGAAATTGTGGGCACCCTCGTGCAAGTGAGAGGATGAAAAGGGTGATGTTGGAAGACCGGGGACTCACATTGTCAGCTATGCATTTAGTGCTTAGTAAATGCTACAGTCTAGCAGTTTTGGATGAGGTGGCTCAGCGGTATCTCTAAGGTGTATCGGCCCGAAGGACCAGGTTCGAATCCTGGTCTTCGCGGTTTCATTTCGGCTTTTATACTGGAACTGATCCAAAAAAATGGTCATAGCCAAGAATACCATGTGATAGGAAACAAAGTCTTGTCAGCCAAGAAAGCATTTGCAATAGAGGCCGATTGTGGTGTATGCGAATATCTGACAACTCCGAAATGGAAAAGGTATGGCTTTCCTTTCG
>JAQGCW010000607.1:0-10569 GCA_034700065.1 Mesodorylaimus bastiani | reverse complement strand
ATCATGAATTTCGAACTTTTGAATTTTTTGTGCGGGTTCTTTCATTTTAGTCGGAGGTTTCGGACTTTCTTTGAAACCATTGGTGTATAAAGCTAAATTTTTCGGTATAGGTTGACTTTAATTTGATTAGAAAGAAATTTCGATATCGATATTCATCGCATATCTTTTCAAAGATACGGATATCGATATTTTTCTTTATCTCTATCTTTGCGAGATATCGATATTGGAATCTTATCAAATATATCTGTATACAGTTAATATATCTGTTATATATCTGTTAAATCTGTTATATATCTGGAATCATATCCTTTATATCTGTATATCTTTTTCAAAGTCACATCAACACTTGGGCCCGCAGATTTCTGCAGGCTGTGTTCTCCCTCCGATCATCGATGATGCCGCGGCCCGGATTCGAGCTTCCGTCAGAAAAGCCATCCGCGTGATGATGACATCAGAAAGCTTTTCTCTCTCTCTCTCTCTCGATTCGGTGTCGTGTTCTCTGGATTGAAAGGAAAAACAACCCTCGAAGTAGCCGTCGCCAGAAGGGGCTAATGAATGGATACGGAGACGTTTGCGTGGGACGGATGGTCAAGACGGGCTCGCCTTCAGGAGAGCTAACTAGCAAGTCTAATGAGAACCCGGACTGATACGGCCACGTAAGCATTAGTTGTTAGTATGGATGAGCTCCGACGATTTCCTCCTCCAGTCGCACTAGTCGGGCTTGGTTCGATTCGTCTCGTTTCGGATTCGAGGAGACCAGTCAGTCGGACGGACGGACGGTGGGGAGGTCGAATTGAAGCTTCCGCCTTTCGCGGTTTGATGATCTTCTCGGGTGGTGGTGATTAGTGACTTATGGTTCGGGGCTCGCGGCAGGAAATGGTGCATTTCCTCGGTTGATTCGTGGCGGTTTAGTTCGGATTGGATTCGGAGATGATCTTCTGGACGATGTTGGTCGGGCGGGCGTGCGGGCAGGCGGGCGGTCGAGGGAATCGACGAACGGGGGCCTAATCGATGAGTCACTTGAACCTCGCGCTTCCTGTTCCGTTCGATTTTCTCGTGCGATCATGATAAGATGGAGATCTTAATTGGGGGACGAGAGACGACACGATCCCCCGAAGGCGTCGGCCGTCGACCTCGGACGGACGGATGACCAAATGTCACGCGTTCTTCGTCGAACATTCATTGTTCACGTGGAAATGAGCATTCGTCGAAAAAGAAGATGAAAAAGAGAGGCGGCCTCGTGTGCCTAATTGCCGAGTCGCGCGCGCCGGCTCTCCACCGAGTAATCAAGGCACGGTGGACGGGGATCCACAACGGCCGGAGGGCAATTTGACGATGAAAGGGACGAAAGTTTTCTTGATTCTCCGAATACAGAGGAAAGGAGGAGGGAGTGGTGCACTCGTGCTCCAAGGGGATATTGTTCCCCCCCTAAACAAGCGGGTAGGAATGTTCTCCGTTGGCTGGTTCTAATTAAGAACGGCTCGGACGGACGGGGTGGAGTGGAACGGGCAGAGGGACGATTAATCGGTTGGTACGAGTTAATTTGTTCCAAGGTCGAATTAGATCTGCCCATGTTCGTCTCTCTCTCTCTGTTCGAGCGAGGATCCGCGCGGGTGGCTCCGTGGTCGCATAGCGAGTATCGGAGGGAGCAATCTCTCGTATCTTGCTGATCCACGCGGCTCTTTTTGCAGATCGATATGGAATCGTCCGAACACGATCCGATGGTGAATATATCGTCGTCGTCGGCCATCTTCGACGAATCTACGGACGACGGGACGAATTCGAGCAACCAATCGCAACAATTGATCTTCTACCCGACGCCGAGTCTCCTATGCGGTTTGGTCATGATCATGATCGCTACGATCGGTATTTTGGGCAATGTGATCACGGCGTTGGTGTTCAGTTATACGAAACGATCGTGCGCCATGATGGCCTCGTCGAGCGCTTCGATCGCGCCGGGCGCCAACGGCGGCAGTTATATGAGCGCGGCGGCGTCGTCCTCGTCGTCGCCGCAAACGATCGCGGCCGCCGTCGCCACGGCGAGTCCGAGTAACGGCGTGTGTTCGAGAAGCGGCGGCGGCGGCTCGTCGTCCTCGTCGCGATTATCCTCGATCGCCATCTTGGTCACCGGATTGGCGTGTGTCGATGCGATCTTATTGTCCGTCTCGTGTCCGTTGTTCGCATCGTCCGCTTTTTACGCCTACGATCCGACCTTGCCTCTGTTGAACGCCGTCTCGTATATGACCGTTTATATTTATCCAATCGCCAGTACGTTCCAGACGATCTCCGTTTGGATATTGGCCGTGATTACGATCGAGAGGTATAGGTTTTGGACGGTTGGGATTTGTGTTTGGTACCGAGACTGGGTTCCGAATGGGTTCCGGATGGGTTCTGGTTTGGGGTGTCATGGATCGGGAGGGTTTGGTTTGTGTTTGGACTTTAGGCGGAGGGAAACAATTTTTTACAGAGGAAGGTTGGACTTTGAGTGAAATCGCGATTTGAGATGTCAGGATCCTCTGGAGTGAGTTTTTCGGGTCCGATTAGACTGGGATTCGTGGAGACCTTGGATTCCGTTGAGGACGGGGGGAAGGGATCGACGGGGAGGAAAGATGGACTGACCGTGGACTCCCCCCAATGGCGGGTGTATGGGAGATTTAGGGAGCTCCACGGAGATACTCGACAGTGATGGGCAGAAGGCCTTGGGTCCCTTGGGCACTGGGGATTTGAGCTTCCTGGGACTTCAAATGGGTTTTCCAGGTAGTCTACAATTCCAACGGGCAGATACCACCACATGGCTTCCAGAGAAGACGATGACTGTCGGTTGGGACTCCGGCATGTCAGTGTCTTTCCGGTGCCCGACGAGTTTCGAAATTTCACCATGTACATTCGTTTACGCTCGGTCTGGGATGAACGAAACCGTGGTTCATTTTCGTGCCAATGCTCAGGCAGTGAAAAGTTGCTGTAGCCATCATGCTAAAAAGTGCCAATTTTGAGTCCCTGTATCTCTAGAGTGGTTGAAGCAAATATCAACTTGTTATATATCGTTTTGTAGAGCTCGTCGAGATCTACAAAATAGCCGCGGTTCATTTTTGTCGGCTCATTAAACCGTTCGCGTTGTAAAGAGGTTCAAAGTTTGTCAAAATTTGAACCGCTTTATTGAGCGAGTTGTCAGTGATTTCGAAACATGTTCAACAGCAAACGTGTAGAGCTCGAAGAGAGCTACAAAACGATATATAAGAAGTCGATATTTGCTTCAACCATTTAGAGATATAGGGGCGCAAAGGTGGCACTTTTTTTTAGCATGGTGGCTATAGCAACTTAAAACACATTACAGATACATCGCCGTCGTCCATCCGTTCGTGGCTCGTCGCGTATGCACACCGTCGCGCGCCGTCTGGGCACTCTTCCTGATCGTGGCGGTCAGTTTCGCCTATAACGCCACGCGATTCTTCGAATATATGGTGTATCGTATCGTGGCCGAGGACGATCCGAGTATCGTCCTAATTATCGCTATGCCCAAACTGCGAGCCAATCCGACGTATATGCGCATCTACGGTCATTGGTTATATTTCGTATTCATATTCGCCTTACCGTTCGCCATTTTGGTCCTATTAAACGGATCGGTGGTGCGCGCCGTACGATCGGCGAGATGCGAACGACGATCGTTGAGTCGACAACAGACGAAGGAACAATCGACCGCCATGATGATGGTCGTCGTGTGTTTGGTCTTCGTGTCGTGTAACTTACTGGCGTTCGTCCTGAACGCGTTGGAGGTGTTCGGCGGTAGCGGCGCGAAATGGGTGCCGTTGCCGGGCGAATCGTCCGAGAGCTCCGTACGTCATTCGTCGTATTTCTATTTATTGGTCGATTTCAATAATACGCTCGTCATGTTGCATTGTTCGGCCAACTTTTTCGTCTATTACAATTTCAGCGAACGATTCAAGTTGGGCTTTCATCGATTATTGCGCCGTTGGTCGAAATTGTGGTTATGCTGGTGGTGCGGTGCGGAATTGTTCGACGATGACGAGACGAACGTGGCGGCCGTCGCGAATGGACGATCGTCGCGAAATAAACGTGTCGGACGTTCGCGTATGAGCTCGTGTTCGATGGGCGGCGGCGATTCGATCAGTTATTGCGATCAACAACAGCAGTCGGCGGCGGCGGCGGCGCACGATCGATTGAAAGTGAATAGTTCATTGACGTTGTTGACGAGATTATCGTCGACGAATTACCAACGATCGAGACGATTGAGTAGCGGAGCGGGCGGTTTGACGGCGAGTGCAGCCAAGAAGAATAGTAACGCATCGTCGTCCGTCGTCGGTGTGGCGTATCAAGGCGGCGAATGGACGATCGGCGATGCACCAATAAGGCAAGGTAGCGGGAGGAATAATAATAATAATAATTTACGACGATTCGAGCGGACGAATACGACGATGTCGGCTTCCGGTGGCGATTCGCAGAGTTTATTAGCGAAAAAGACGCTTTTATGATCGATCGATTCGGGTTGTGTCGAGAAAATTCGTAATAAAATAATCATTGGAGATAAAAGTTTTAAAATTATGTTTATAAAGAGTCAGTAAGAGAGAAAACGAACGAACCGACCGTTCACCGAGGCCGACAAAACGTACAATGACCATCTGCATACGCCATCAATAACTTATTCGTTACTTTACACTTCCACTAAGCTTTTTGATCATTTGAATCTCCCGCTTTTTCAATGAACCTACTCATCGTTTGACTGCTTATGACAGATGGCAGTGTGTGCGCGATGGGGGCATGGGGGCGAAAATGGATTTCAGATTTTCGGTTGAACGTCCTCTCGTTTCTTGCTTCTTTCGAATCGTCTCGCTCATCGAAACTGGGCGGGCGGCTGCGATCGTTCGTTTTTCTCCTCCAATCGACCAAAGCAAAGCAAAACGGCCGATCGTATTGAGTTCGATATTTATTGTGTTTATTAAATTATTAAATTATTATTTTTGGAAGAGAAGAAATCGAATAAGAACAACGATGGACGACGAATTCAGCGATTTATTCTTGATGAACGATTGTCTTATTTCGAGTCGATTGAGTCCCGGACCACCGGACGATTTCCTCGGCCAGCACGGAGGCGGCATGATCGGCGATGGATCGTCGTCGTCGACATACGACGGATTAATGTTGAACGGACATCATAACGGAGAAATAGCGGCCAATTTCTTGTGTTTCGACGGCAGCGAATCGGAGATGATGGGATATTCGACGACGACATCGACATCGACATCGACGGGATCGCCGCCGATTCTAAACATGTCCTCGTCGCACGTTCATCGACGATCCTCGTCGACAGCGTCCACCTTCGCGGCCTTGATCAGCGGAGCGCCGCGATCGACGACGAGCGCATCGACGACGACGGATCGATTCGTGAATAATGGACACGGCGGTTTATTCACTTATGTCAAGACGGAAAGTTCGGCCGCCTCGTCGTCGTTGTCGTCGCCATCCGGACGATCGCCCGATCACGATTATATTACCGATGTGAAAATGGAAGGACCCATGCCCACCGGGAAAGGTAAGTACTGTTTCTCTTTTTTCTGTTCGCTTTGTGGGTTGGGTGGATCTCGAGTTTGATTGCAATCCGGCGAGGGTGGTTCCTCCCATTCGCATGATTCTTAAAGAGCATTTTTGTCCCCCATATATGGCGAGAGTGGCGTAGGCGAACAAAATGAGAATCAGTTTTGTCGGCGGACATGCCCACTCGTTTCCATTCGAAAGAAACGTAGCTTTTTCCTTCTTTAAAAAGAAATGTTATTTTAAAACCCCCAGACGCTTTTGAGATTTAGTTAGCGCCATTTTAACCGTGTTCTTTATCAGTCTAAAGTATCGCGCGCGTAAAAGTTCCCTTTTTTGCGATAGGGTTAGCGTTCGTGCTTGTGAGAAAGAACGAGTGGGTACTGAATAGTAAAACGTAAGCTCTCATTCATAGGCAATCAAAACGAAAAGTCTATGAGAATAGGGGGCTTATCAGCGGGCTTTTTTATGCGTCTGGGACTCGGAAAGTCCTTCCCTTCCCTTCCAGTAAGCTAACTGGTCTCGGCGTTTCCCAGCTTATTTCCAAGTGCACATATGTCATTTACGTCATTCCCATTCCCCCGTGCGATTATTGTTTGGAAATGACATATTGGTTCTATTGGTTCATTTTCTAGGCACCACCAACGGCAGCAGCAACGGTTACGGGAACGATGGCGATGATGGTAGTATTTGCACGAGCAATAGCAAGACGGCTTCGTCCGTGTTGGAATATTGTCGAGGGGCCATCGACGAAGGTATTGACGATGGTCGACCGATCAAATACGATGTGGACGCCGATTACTATGTCGATACGATCGAGGACGGAATCGAGCCGATTCGCACGGCTAATAATGGTCTCGATACGAACGGACGGTTCGTGGGCTGCTCAACTTCGTCGTCCTTGATCAATGGGCTCACGATTACGAGCTCGTCGGTTGGCGTGGGCGCATCGTCGTCGTCATCCATATCGGTTGGCATCAAGGCAATAACATCGGGCGATCATCGTCGTTATCAACATTCATCATCGGTGATTACGATCGGCGATGCGGATATGGATAATCTGGGCGCGAGATCTGACACTATGGATGGAGGTACGTACTGGTTTGCTTCTTTTTTTTTTGTGGGTTTTGTACTTTGCACTGGCTTCCGTTCTCCCCTGCCCACCCGCGCAGTAACATTTGATTCTATTCAGTTCTGTACTGTTCAACCGTTTGGCAAATTTCGAGCATATGTGGAAGGCCATTTTTAGCATAGTTAGGATTTAGCGCCTACGCGCTTCATGGGCGGAAACGATCGTACGTCTGTTCACCGTAATAGGGCATACATACACACACACACCTGTCCGTCCGGCTTTTGATCCGCTTGCGCATCTGTTGGAAAAAGGTTGATTTCCTGTTCGGTTAGGCTAAAAGCAGGTTCTCTCTATCCTCGTGTCTATCTTCTCTACTGCCCCGGGTGGGTACGAAGGCCGAACCATGTACGGATGTGCTCATGACGTTGACATCCCCGAGCGAGTAAAACAGCGACATGGCTACGGATTGCCGCGCAACACAGTCAAAAACTATTCAATACCAAATAAGAGAGAGGGCGAGTTTTCTCTTGTTGCCTTGGGGCGGGAGGAACGAACTTTTCCGAGGCCAGCAATAGTAGAGAGCCACCAAAGCTTATGAGCTTTAGCTTTTGGAAAAATATACGTCCAAAGTCATACTAACCCATTGGTAAGAATAGGAGAAAAGCAGCATGTGGATGAAACGTGCCAATATATTGGATTTCTGACCCCCGAGCGAGGCGAGGGCGGTCGCCTTGGCCCGGTGACAAGCTCTCGCTCGAGTAGTCATCGTACATCTTCCTTGTCGTACAGTTCTCGGATGTGTTCCATCCGACCTTGAAGTACACACTCGACAAACCGAGCAACGCATATACACGCATTGGGTTCTCGAGAATATGCTTACAGAGAGGGGAGGGAGGGTGTAAAAAGCTCACGATTTCGAGCCTGAGATTTCTATTGGACCGAAATCGAGAGCCGTGGCCGTTCTTGAGGTGTATAGGTCAGCAGGAATTTTGACTTTATCCAGCGGGACTTTCTTATTTGAAAAATCTGAACAGAATAGGAGTTTCTTTTTTATCAGAGCTGGTAGTGGCAGGATCGAGATTCTTCGAGCCACCACGGCCATAATACGTAGGTTTGCGCATCCTTTTTTGGGAGGCGACTCGTTTCTTCTATCTAATCTCACCTTTGGCCCCTTTTCAATCATTCTCGGGCCAAGGCAGGCCTCGACTCGCCACGGCCTTCATCAATTCTAGTTTCTGTCATCGAATAAGTTTTTCTTTCTTCTTTTCCAGACGCCTGGACTTCTTGCGACGACCCCGTTCTGTTGGGCGGCGGCGGCGGTGGCGGCGAGGACGATGCCGTGCCTTCGGGCGACGATAATAGCAGTACGACGAGCGGTGATTCGTGCTCGAATTGCGGCTATTTGAGTTCGGGCTCGCCGGCGCCACCCGGTCAAAAGAATGGTAATCATCTACATCGAGCCACCAGCGGCGCCCATCCTCATCATCATCACCATCATCAATCGAAAGGTGGTAATCTCCGATATCATCGTTCGTCCAATGCATCGGCCAACGCGAATTTGAACTTACGTACGCGATCGAAAATGCACGAATTAGCCTTGAAGCACAATTTGATCAGCGAACAGGTAAGTTTCTACTGACGGTTGATCTTTTTTTTCTTTCGCAATTTAATTTTACTTCTCTTGTCTTTTTGTTGTTGTTGCAGGATCCACGTAACAAAGGCTACGTGCTTTTGTCGCCGGAAGAAAGACGTACGTTGATGCAAGAAGGACTGCCGGTCCCGACCAAATTACCGATGACCAAGCAAGAGGAGGAAGCGTTGAAGATCGTTCGCAGGAAGATAAAGAACAAGGTGAGTCGAGAGTTGGTACTTTTTTGGGCTGTTTCGGCGATTGGGTTCAGACTTGAGTGGAAACCATCTGGATGTGCCCGTGACGCTTACAACTGACAATTTTACTTTCTCATTTTCAGCTCTCGGCCCAAGAAAGTCGACGAAAACGAAAGGAATATATGGAAACCTTGGAGCAGCAGTAAGTAGCATTCTTTTATAATTTTTTTGTTTGAGTATCCCATGGTGCCCATTCCCAATGTACGAATTTCCATTCAGAATCGAAGGCTATCAATCGGAGAATTCCTCCTTACGACGGCGAATCGACGTTTTGGAGAAATCGAATCAATCGCTCATCGGGCAATTGAAGAAATTACAGCAACAAGTCAACACGCCAACGAGTAACGCGCTTCCAACAACCACCATGGCATTGGTGGCCGGACAACGCAATTCGTCGTCGGACGATTCGTCGAGTACGTCGACGCCGCATCATCGAGGAACAAGTTCGAACGTGCATTCCGTCTCGTTAGCGGTAAGTTAACGCAGTTTATTATTAGCCGTTTTAGTTCTCTTTTGTATCTTTTAACAGTTTTCTTATCTTCGTTTTAAGGCGGTATTTCTGTTATTCGCCGTCATGATTCCGGCCATGCCGATTTGGCCGTCCGTATTTCGGAACGCCTTCATCGCCAATTCGCTAATGACCGAGACGCCGTCCGGAATTCCTGCCTACGATCATTCCAGGAACGAAATGTTCTTCGGTAAGTCGAGTTTTTTTTCTTCTGTAGCGCTTGAAGCAGAATAACATGAATGCAAAATTACTTACGCTTTCGCTTCCCTTTTCTAGCCCCATCGCGTGTTCTGCGATCGAGCGGCAACGGCGATTGCGAGATTCCGTATTCGGCCGAGTATTTCGAGAAATTAAACGAATGTCGTAATGAAGACGATCCGAACGACGAAAACGAACCGAATCCACCGTCGATACCGAACGACGAAACGAATCCGGCGACCCCCACTACGTTGATTTATTCGGCCGTCGTCAATTTCACGGAGAAATCGGCTCGTACGTCGGTCGACGAAGAAAATCCACTCTCATCGACGGCCGTCTGCGATTCGAGTTGTCGAGAGGCGATTGGCGCCGGACAAACGATTGCTACGGCTTAGAAATTGATGATTATGCTCGAAATTGGGCACTGTAATGTGTCGCATGCAATGGAGGTATGTATAAGAAATTGATTGATTGAAACTTAGGTACAAATCTGTTTGTTTGAGTGAAAGGAAATTTAGATTACAGTTTTGTTTTCAATTCCTTTTTTCTTCGTGCCTTGCTAGTCGAGACCGGGCGTGAGAAAATTCGATATAGATTTTTTTTTATTTACAAAAGTAAATTTAAGGCAGGATGAATGAAAAAATATATATTTATGATGATAGGGCCATAGCTCAATGATCAATTGATCCCGTGCATGTTTAGACTATGAAAATTACATAAGTTTATGTTTTCGTGTAAACCGAAACATCGGGTTTTGAGTTAGTCGGATCGGAAATTGTTTAACCGATGGGTGAGGAGGAGTTAGGAGTGGAGGAAATTGGGGTGGGCTTTGTTGTAGTGTTTGCCTGCAAAGTGTTGCCTACGAGAATTTTGCATGCCTGGGGGAAAATATATATTACAAATCAGCATATCGACAAGGACTGGTTTTTTTCAGATTTTTTTGTGTGGTTTACTTTCTTTTGATTTTGTTTTTTTTTTTTGCGAAGAGAGAATGTGGATTCTTTTGAGCTTTTTGTTATTTGTAAAATTCTTCAGATTTAAAGCAGCAGCAACAGTTTCCTTTTTTTGTGACCTTTTTCGTTGGTACAAAAGCGTGTCTTCGTTTCCAAATGTGATTTCGATGATAAGGATTATCATTTTTTGGGGAATGGGTATCATTCTGTTGTTTGAATTTTTTAATTGTATGCTTTTTTGTTTTTTGTTTTGTTTTTTTGAATGTTTTTGAATTTGAAATAGGATTTTTTTGATGTGGGTGAAAGAAGTTAGGACTTTTTTGGAAATTCACATTGAAATGTTGGGTTTGGCTTCTTTTTTTTGTCATTTCACTTTGTTTCATTGTTGATGATCGTCGTCGTGG
>JAQGCW010000606.1:0-10569 GCA_034700065.1 Mesodorylaimus bastiani | reverse complement strand
TGATTATGATGTACGTATGGTATATCGATTTTCAGGCGTCCCCGACACACGAAACAAGCGTCTATCAATTATTGAACCGTCGAGTCTATCGCAGAAAGTCTGGAACGTTGGTCAATTGGACGGGTAAGTCAATCGCCCGCATTTGCAAATGTTTGATAGCGTTTCCATCTAAACGGATCTCCTTTTTCAGACGTTTCCGCCTGCCGCCCGATGTTCCACGAACGTCCACGTGCGAATTAGAAGCCGATTGTTTGGCTATGGATATCATTCGAGCAATTGGCGACAGTTCGACTGGTAAGGACGAATTTTACACTTGAAGTTAGAGTATTTGATGGAAACCGATTTTATTTAACGGTCTTTCTGTCTCGCAGGCGTTCAAAACCCTGGATTAAAATTCATTTGGAAGGACGAAATCGATCGAAGGAAAGTACTGAAAATCGAAAATGCTCCGACTGTTCCAATATCCCAAGGTAGCTGCAACCTTTTTTGCGTCCTGTTCGGTATCACTCTTGTTAGAAGTGACTAATCGGGGATACTTTTTAGATCGTCCTCCATTGGGTAGATTACCAAACGAATCGATGCAATTCGAAACGCTCGCTGGTATTTTGACCGAGAAACGACAGTAAGCCATTTTCTTGTGCCTCTGTGATTCCTTGAATTAGCTGAAGTTTCTTTTCAGACTCGCCGAAGAGTCATTATCGGCAAGCATCGATTTGAACACCAGTGAGAATGCTGCAAGTTTCGATGCTTCGGTTGGAAATCTTTCATTTGGATCAGGTAAGTGCTGCCAATTTTCCGTCTTTTTTCAAAAGGAGTTTATCGATTTCGTGAGTAGACTTTACAAAATAAATTTGCGAATTTTAGAGCACAGTTTCTTCGGTGTCCTGGAAGATTTGGTCGAAACGGACGGCGCGGGAATTCAAGTCGATAACATCGGAGACGACCGAGAGAGCAGCGACGTCGAGAATGAGGATGATGAAGAAGAGCAAGATGAGGCTCGCGAAGAATTCGAAATGACGCAGCGAATCGAGCAACTCGTGGGACGCGATGATGAGGCGGAGAGCGAGGATAAGAGGCGAGATTATTGATTTTTTCTGTCACTGAGTATTTTAAAAAGAGGTTAATGGTTTCAGGATTGATCAAGTCGACGGGCCAATCGGTGACAGCGGCGAGGAAGCGGAAATCGTCGATATTTCGTCGGATAGCGAACTCGAAGGGAACGAGATTAATCGATCGATTTCTAATGCCAGCGAAGTACAGCCTATCGATACGAGCGAGCCATCCGCTGCAGCACCCGCCTCGACATCTGCGCACGATATCGAATCGATCGTCAATAATCGAGCAGAGCCGATGGAGCGACCGACCGTTATGTCGAAAACCGTATTGACCTCCGTCCGCAAACCGCCCTCGAGGAAGCAAATGGTCGAATGGCTCGCTGATCCGGCAGATAAACGCGCACGAAAGCGTTCGCCTCCTCGTCGTCGTCCGACTTCGATTCCCGCTCGTCAAAGCAACGACATCGACGCAGTGGATATCGAAGAGGTTCAAGCACGATTATCGCCGGACGAATCGATCGTGAGCGATTGTATGAGCGCCGCGAATGAGAGCCACACCGTCGCCCGTGAGCAACCGGGCAGGATCTCTAAAACGCCGAGCACTACTCGGACATCGACCGCCAGTCGTCCTGGAAGCGAAGGTTCGACGGTCGTATTATCATCGAGATGTACAAGACCGCGAGTTTCATCCAAGGGCGCCACGGGCACCGCGAGAAAGCTATCGTATCCTCGGCAATCGGTCGACGGTTCAACGGCATCATCGTTCGATGTGACCATCGCTTCCGCTCACGATATCGAATTATTAGATCGAACGATGAAAGCGACCGCGGGAAAGAAGAAACCGAAACGGATGCAAGCCAAGAAATTCACGCTGACGCGACGACGGGAAGCGAAAGGAGAAACAGTGACACCGAAGGTGTTGAAGGTGAGCGATTCGATCTATTTCTTCGTTTGGTTTTGATACAATTAATTAATGTCGATGTTTTCTTTCCAGAATCGTCGAAAATCAATGTCGACGAAGCCGAAAAAGTTGAAACGGAAGAACGTCTCCGAATTGGACGCGCCGTCAGTTATGGATAGTTTCGGATTCGATTCGACGGAACTGAATTTGGCTGGTGCGCAAATTACTCAAGGGGTAAGCAAGTTTGCTTTTTATGTTTATTGTTCTGACCAATGTACTGTAAATCATCGATTTTCAGGCTCCATGTTTGACCATCATGACCATGGAATTACACGTTCATACGCGTCACGATTTGCGACCAGATCCCGAGTTCGATACGATCGGAGCGATATTTTACGCATTCCAAGTCGACAACGCCACTGGACAACATTTGATCAAAGGATCGATTGTGGTTTGCGAATCGGAGGAGGAGCAAAAACGAGTAAGTGATTGAAGTTTCTGTCAACACATATTTGTGCCTTAACTGATTGAGTTTTTAGATGATCGCCCTGAAAGCATTCGATCGATTTCTTTGTAAAACCGTCGAATCCGAAAAGGCTCTATTCGAGTCGTTGGTCGAAATTATAAAACTGTAAGTGGTTGTCAAATATTTCATTCATTTTTCCTTAATTGAATTTCATTATTTTCCCGTTGTAGATACGACCCGGACATTTTGATCGGCTATGAAGTTCAGCTATTGTCGTGGGGATTCGTTTTCGAACGGGCACAGTTCTTGGGCGTGGATTTATGTTCGAAAGTGTCCAGGATACCAGGTGAGGGTTTTCGCGGAAAGTTGGGCTTTGGTCTTTGATTGTGAACTTTTTTCTAGATGCGCCAAGACAAAGTCGATTCTCGACGAAAGACGATTGGTGGTCGATGGCCGATATTCACGTGGCTGGTCGGATAGTATTGAATCTGTCGAAGATTATGCGACACGAGGTTAGTTGTGTCTGTAATTTTATAACTATTTGTTTAAACAGATTAGATTTTTAGGTTACTTTGTACTTATACACGTTCGAAAATGTGGTCTTCAACGCGTTGCATCAACGAATCGCTTCGTACGATTATCGAACGTTGACGCAATGGTTCGTTTCCTTACAAGCTCGGTAAGACTTTACTATTATTGCAGTCAGGTCAGGCCAGGTCGACTTCATTTTCTTATCTGCATGTGATTTAAAATATACTTTCCTTTTTTCAGCTGGCGAGTATTCGATTATTATTTATATCGAGTGGCCACACAAATCGAGCTGATCAATCATTGCGATACATTGAATCGGAGCAGCGAGCTGGCTCGTTTGTACGGCATTCAATTGTACGAAGTCTTCAGTCGTGGATCGCAATTTCGAGTCGAATCGATGGTGTTACGAATGGCCCGGACGCGAAATTATGTCGCTTTATCACCTAGTGTCAAGCAGCGGAACAGGTAAGGAGTCAATTGTTTTTGATTCGCAATTTTTTCGGGTGCATTAAATGGATGTGTACTTTTGATTACAGCATGCTTCTTCTTGTAGAATGGCCGCTCCCGAATGTATCGCATTGACGATGGAACCGGAATCTCGATTCTATACGGATCCAGTGCTAGTTTTGGACTTCCAATCGTTATACCCGTCGATGATGATCGCTTACAATTATTGTTATTCCACTTGTTTGGGGAAGATTCGAAATTATGCGCGGCAAGTCCATTCAGTTCTCTATTTCGGTTTTGGAAGTTTTTCAAATCGGTTCTTTATGTTTTAGAGGCGACGTCTTTGAATTCGGATGTTACAAATTGAAAATCACCGCCGATTTGCTGAAGGAGCTCGAGGATGAAGTGACGATCGCTCCGTCGGGCGTGGCATTCGTGACGAGCAAGGTTCGACGAGGGATTTTGCCTCAGATGTTGGAGGAAATTTTGGACACGCGAGTGATGGTCAAGATTAGCGCCAAATTGTACAAGGAGGATAAGGTAAGCTGGATATTGTCTTTCTTTTGTTTTCAAGACTTCTACTTTCGGATGCGTATTTGAACTGTTTTTTCAGCCATTGCAAAAGATCCTCGATGCTCGTCAGCTCGGATTGAAAATGATCGCCAATTTGACGTACGGTTATACGGCGGCAACTTTCAGTGGTCGAATGCCTTGCATCGAAATCGCCGATAGTATCGTTCAGAAAGGACGAGAAACATTATTACGAGCTGTGGAGTTGGTCAAGAATAACGAGGCGAAATGGAATGCGAGCGTGGTTTACGGTGACACAGATAGGTGAGTGATAATTCCTTTGCTTTGCTTTTGGGTTCTGATTACCCTGACTAATTCTGCCGGTTTGCAGCCTTTTCGTCCACTTGCCACGATGCTCCAAAGATGACGCGTTTCGTATTGGGCAAGAAATCGTCGACGCTGTCACCGCCGATAACCCGAAGCCCATAAAGTTGAAATTCGAGAAGGTGAGTTCCATGGTTTCTTTCTTCAGTTTTCCTTTCAGTTTTCCATGCAGTCAGGTGCAATCATTCTGTAACCTGTATTTAGGTCTTCTACCCGTGCGTCTTGCAAACGAAAAAGCGCTACGTCGGTTACGCGTACGAAACCTTGGATCAAAAGGAACCCGTGTTCGATGCTAAAGGAATCGAAACCGTGCGACGCGACGTCTGCCCTGCTGTAGCAAAGGTAAGCAAACTTAACTTTTGTGCTTTGATTTTGCATGTGACTTATTGAATTTCGTTGTTCGTTTTCAGATTCTGCAAAAATCGCTCGAAACGCTATTCGTATCGAAACAACCGTCCACGGTACGTCAATATGCGATTCGACAATTCCAAAGAATTCATCACGGACGCGTTTCGCCGTTGGATTTCATACTTACGAGGAAATATCGCGGACGAGAGCATTACAAAGCGGACGCGGTGGCTCCGGCATTACTCATCGCCAAGTAAGTGATTTATCTTTGTAAATTGTATGAGGCACCTATGTGTAATCACCACTCGATTTTAGACGTCGCCTTCAACGAGACCGTCGAGCCGAGCCTCGTATCAAGGAACGCTTACCGTACGTGATCGTCGCTGGTCATCCTGGATCGACGTTGATTTCGTGCGTTCGCGAACCGCTCGAATTTATTCTGACGCGCGGTATCCGGCTGAATTACAAGTATTACGTGACGAAACAAATTTGTCCGGCGTTGAATCGTATTCTCAATATTATCGGCGTGGATTCGCTCGAATGGTACGCGTCGATGCCGAAGAGCGATCGAAATTTGTACGGATTCGGCTCGAAAGTGCATCAACAACCACATACGATTGGAAATCAAGCGAGAATGCGTAAGTAGAGTCTGGCTTATAGCGTTTGGAAAATTTTGACTTCAATTAAGACTTCCATCGTTTCCAGGCGGCGTTCAAAATCTAATCACCTTGTCGCAATTCTTCCAAATCACCGAATGTCCCGTGTGTCGAAACGCCACAACAAGCGAATCGTCGTTTTGCCTCGAATGTGCCGCGGATCCGCAAGCGAGCATGATCGAAATTCAAGATCGAATTCGTCGATTGGAACGCCGTCGAGATTTCACGTATCAATTATGCAATATTTGCTCGACGTGGCGATCGGGCACGTGCGATCGGAGTTCGCGATCGATCGAATGCGTCTCGACCGTTTGTCCGATCACGTATAAACGCATCGAAATGGATCAAGATTTGCAAAATGCAACTGAACTGCGGACGATATTGAAAAGTTATAAATCAAAATGATGATTTGAATCGATCGATTTTTCGCAAGTTTCTTTGTCCATAGTGATTTTTTTATCTGGTTGCTAATGAGCTTTTCGCAATTTTTTACTGATTATTATTAACCAGACTTTTTAATTGATTTTGATCATTTGGCTTTCGAGTTTTGATGAAATGATTTCCGTCTAATTGGAATAAGTTTACATTTTGAAATTTGAATTCTCGCGCGTTTTGAGGTTTTCAGGAATTTATCTTTCCAAACATGTTGCACTTTTGGTACTCGATTTCTGGAAATTTTACAAATCCAAATCAAAATTTGAGATTTCAAAATCGATTGATTGGAATTTTTAGTTATAAATTTCACAATTTGCTTCAATTAAGAAAACAAAATGTCGGACAACGAGGACGACGAGAAAATTTACGGACCGTTCGAAATCAAATTACCGGAGGTAAGATTCGAGAATTTTTAAAAATTTCTCTTTGAAAGATTTACCTATTGTAACATTTGATTTGTCTTTTTCCAGAAATCGAAAGCGAAATTGAAAGAAGAACAAGAGGAATTCGATTTGGACGAAGCCGATATGTTCGTCGACGAAAGCAATCCGATGTTGAATCATTTGAATAAAAACGACGAACCATTGATCGGTAAGAGGAAATTTACAAGTCCTTGTTTTTTTTGTGTTTTGAGGTTTTGGTTAGTTTGGATTGGTTTGGGTTTTTTAAGCATGTTTTGCAGTTTTGCTTTTGGAGGTCACAAAATAATATTTCGATTTCTTTTGCAGGCATGGATCAAATAGTCGACGATCAAACGCACGATAATTTGAAATGCGTACTTTGTCGGGTAATTTTGAAGGATCGTTATTCGATCCTCGATCATTTACGAGACGTTCAACATCAATGTTTGTTCATGGTAAGTTGAATTGAGTTTTTCTGTTTTAAGTTTTTTGTGCTTTTTACTTTTGGGAAATTTGTTTTGCATATCAAATTTTGATTTTTATATTTCGCTTTGATGCTCCTGGGAATGCGCCAGTTTCCTGGAACCATTCTCGGTTGTATGAAAGTCGATATAGTTTTCTGAAGCGTCCTTCTGGCATATCACTAAAGTTCCTTTCTGCTTTTCAGGAACGATACCATCCGAAAGTTTACAAATGCCTAACGGATCGGCGAGAATCGGCGCCTTTATTTTGCGCCCACATAAGCAAATACGCCGTCGAATTGGTGAAGGAGAACGGACGGGCTCGTGCTCGAACGTATACGAAAGGATATGGTAAAAAAGGTGAATGAATTTGATTATTTTCAGATTGTTTCTTGGCTGTTTCTTAAGAATCGCGCATTTGAAAATGTATTATCATTTTTAGCTCAAGCGGCGGCCGAAAAACGACGTGACGCGGAATTGAGGAAGTACGAAGCGCAAATGCAAGCGCAAGCAGTGGCGGCAGCAGCTGCAGCGGCGGCGGCTGCCTCTGCACGTCGACGAAGCAGCCAGGACGATCGAAGTAGCAGTCGAAGCAGCCGGAGCCCTCATCGATCGCGAGCTCGTCAACGCAGTCGAAGTCGGAGTTCGTCGAGGAGCAAGAAGAATCATCGAGCGGCGACGACAGCTTCGGCGAAAACGGCTTCCAGCAAAAGCAGCACTCGCAAATATCGACGCCAACGCGATTCGTCAGACGAGGAGGATTCGAAATCAAGTGAGTCGGGCGTGTCACTCCGTCGAAATCATCGAATTTTAATTTACTAATTTCTGACGTTTTGTTTTCAGGCCACACTAAACCGAGTTCGTCAGGCGGAAAACCGGAGGAACCGGCGGAACACGAAGAGGAAGACGTGTATGGAGAATTGCCGGCGGATACCGAAATCACGAGCGGTAAGATTACTCGCAGTTTCGCAGTCTTTCATTCATAACTTGACCGTTGTATTTTCAGTCCTCTTCGCTGCTAAACTCGGAGAATACGGCCCAGAGGAAAAGGCATTCATCCACAAGGAATTGGAGGACTGCAAGCGTCCGATCTGCGGTAAGTCTTTGGTGTTTCTTGATTGAATGTATGTTAGTAACTGATTTTTCGTTTCGCATTTCAGGATTGGACTTCGTCGCGGAATACGCCGATCCACGCAAAGCTTATCAACCGGGATATTTGTGCGTGATTTGCGACGCTCGATTCTCGCCGTCTCAGATTCTCAATCACGTCATTTGCGAACGTCATCGATTGAAATATATGGTGAGTCTGTGTGCTTTAGGATGCGCTTGCGCTGAAAATTCAAAATTTAGCTGCCCTGTTAGCTTTTTTACAAGTCTATCCGCGTGTCCAGACCTTTTTTGACTGGGTTGTAGTTATTTTTCGGAAGATCTATTTTAACATTCCTTTTCCCACTGTGCCTTTTTTAACATTTCCAATTAAAGGAACGCCGTCACAAGAACCACTTCGCTACTGTTACATTAAAAACACTACCGCCCGAAGTGAAGAAGGATTTAATCGTACGTTACGCCGGCGAGATCGAACAGAAGGAAGGCCGTGGAACGATCAAGAAGAAAATTCACATCAACGATACGGATCGATTGATTTTCCGTCATCACAAACCATTGACCGAACCGAGTAAGTCGATATTTTTTAATTTGAGCTTCATGTTTCCTTGCGTATTTTTACTAATTGCTTGTTTCTCTTCGTTTCCTTGAAATTTTCAGTTATGGTGGGACGCAAACGTATTATTCACGAACCGGATGCACCGAAGCTCTCATTCGATCCGACTAAAGTGGAAGTGGTCGATCGACGAGCCGTGCCGACTCCGCCCAAAATTCGCCCGTCGTATACTCGCCCTCCATTACCTCAACGACCGAATTTTGTTTATTCCGAAAAATCGGAGAAAGAGAAACAATTGGCAGAGCTGGGACGAATGCTTCCGCCGTTCGTCGAGAAGAATTTGGAGAGCGGTTGGTATTCCGTACGACAATACTCGTTGAGCTATTTCCAACGTTTGGTACCGCCGATGACGCCGTACATTTCGATTCGATGTCCGCAAGCTAACGGGGATATTTACGGGCCCTGGTCGCCGTACTTGATGCGTCGGATTCAGGATCAATTCAATTTCACGCTGGATCATTTGTCATGGTTACAAAAGTTACTTCTCGAATGGCGTGTACCATTGTCGGAACCGCTGGACGAACACGAACTGCGTCCTTTGGCCGACGAAGTGGAAACGGCCGTATTGAAGTCGATGGTCGGCGAAGTGTTGCAACCGAATAATTTCCACGAGCGTATTCACGATCGAGAAATATTTGAGTACGACGATCGATTGAGCCCGAGCACGAAACGGGCGAAGAGACGAGACATTGAGACGATTGATTACGACGAAACGCTCGACGAATCGGGCGCGACGAACGGTGATCGACAACCGGTGCGAAAACTCGCGCGTCGGTCTCCGTCGATTGGAAGCGTGGAAAGTAGCGGTCGAGCGCCGACGGCTCAATCTCGCTCGAATCAACATCATCATCAACAATCGCTTTTATTAACTCCGACTCCGAGTAGCGTCGATGACGATCAGAAATCGACCGCTAGTAGCATCAACATGCGAGGCGGAGGAACAACGACCAACTCCAACGAGAAAGCTGTGGCCGAACGCGCAATCATCGCTCTGATCGATCAAATTCTCCAGACGGCCAAGGATTCGAAATCGAATAATCCTATTTTGAATATGATCGTTCGATTCGATAATGCTCGTTCGATTTTATTCATTTTGGCGACGAAACAGCCTCAAGTTCTCCAACAATTGGTGGTGGTTATGAAAAACCCCAAATTGGTCGTCCCAGCCGAAACGTTACATCAGTTGGAGAAAAAATTCAAAGAGATTGCTAAGGAATGCAACAACGATCTGAATAATTAGAATTGATACATGGATTATGTTTGTTTTTTATGTTTCACAAATTGTCGTTTTACCACTTTCGAGTATTCCATGGGGACTGTTTTCTATTTGTAAATCGTTAATTGAGCATTTATTCCAGAACTCGCGCGAGGATATGGAGCTGGCGATCGCGCAAACTATCGCGTTTTCACGATTGATCGACTAGAATAGCTGATCTGGACTTCCTTGTTTGATGAAATTGCTCGTTTGCTTGATGTCTTTGCTTTCAGGATGATTCAAACTCCCGCCGAATTGCAATAAGCAGTGACAATGCGACGGAAGTGCGGTTCAAATTCTTACGAATAATTTTCGATAAACGGCCCCCGATTCGATTTCTTGGATCGAATCGAAAATTGAACTTGATCATTTTTATCTCCTGTTCGAAATTATTATAAATCGATTTGGATTCGGACGATAAGAATCATGGGCGATCCGTCTTTCGATAAATTTTATACGGAGGTAAGAATTTTTTTTTTTTAATAATTCTATTTCTGGTTTTTCAAAATTTGAGATATGGATGTAAAAGTATTTGATTACAGTATATTTTGATCATTTCTTTTTTCAGGTTAAATCGATCGAGCAACGAGATTCTCAATTGACATCGGATCAACAAATCGGTCGATTACTTCGTCCCGGTGCGACATATTTCAATCTGAATCCGTTCGAGGTGAGTGAAACTTTTTATTTACATACGTCGTACGTAAAATGTTTGGTTGGCGTTTGCTAGGATAAGTTCTGTCATTTTTATAAATGTACTGTAGTCGATGGGATTTTCTGTCGTTCTGCGTTATTTTGAAATTATCTTTTTTATCATTTGATTTCTTAATAATTTTCTTTGGTGTCCTATAATTTCCGCCTTTCTCGCTCTCGATCAAACTCTTCGTTCGAATTTTCGAATCGAAATATCCATGAACTTGCGTAGAATTCAGTCAAATTTATTGAACACATTAACTCTGCTCCCTTGCAATTATCTTTTCTCCTGTTTTTCAGGTCCTC
>JAQGCW010000605.1:0-10584 GCA_034700065.1 Mesodorylaimus bastiani | reverse complement strand
TTGCCCTTTGGAAATACCCACTCGGCGTTACTCGGACCACACCAACCACCAACCATTAGTTCGAGGTTATTCGAGCAAGCACAAGACCTTTAACTGGCTACACAAAATAGAAAACCAGAATTACATAGCGATGTGACGCGCCCCACGGTGTTACGTTTCCATCCAAAAATCCTTTGTCAGTTCTCTCCTAACTCTCAGCCCGAACATCAGGTAGCGATAGAAATTCGTACCATGCCCAATCTGCATCTATTTCAATCCCCACTAGCGCAGGTTTCTCGATCGATTTCACTCGATCGAGTAAACCGATCGCATCCTCGTGCTGCATTCGGATCAAGCTTTCCAACAACATGGGTCAACAACTGAATCGAGCAAAAAGAACGAAATCAGAAAAATACCACTCATCACGATCAATGCATTGTTTCGATAGAAATCTGGATGACGCTTGCCACTTTCTATGGCGGAATTTTTAAGTAAGATAATTCTACAGAAGTCACGAACTGATTTCCAGTCAATTGAGGCAAAACGTACTCGAGTTGTAGTGGGAAGATTCAAATGAACATAATCTAGTTATTTCCTACTTTCGTCTTCATGCAATTCATGTTAGGTTACTTGCCTCGGTTGATGTCTCCAGGTGGCCCTTTCTTGGTCATCCTGGTTAGGCCTTCTCTCCTTCTCTCCTTCAAATCCTGTTAGGCCATCCTTCTTTGCCACTTCTGCCTAGGTCATCAGATCTCTCTCAACTACGAGGAGCTCCTTCTCCGTCTCTTTCAGTGTTCGCGTCGGGACGCGTCGAGTCGGTTTGGTTCTCTCTCTCCTTTCACGTGCAACACTCTGGCTCCTAGTAAATCAATTATCTAACTTCGTGGCTCCTTTTCTATACTATCTACCCGACGTTATTCTGAACGCCATCAAATAGGTGTTCACAGTAGGATGTGGATCAATTCCAATACATTGAATGTGATGTGAATCTGAGCTCGCGAGACTCAGGCAAAGACCGGCCAACCGAACATAACAGATCATGACGAAGATCATTGCGACGAGTTCAATCCTCTTCTGTGCCAAACACAGCCCAGGTACATGAGTCGAAGTTGAATTTTCCAACGTCGTAAACTTGAATAAAGAGACGATTTCTGAACTCGGGGAATTGAAGATTGAGCTCGTGGTATACCAGTTTAGCATTTCTGAGAGTCTCATCCATTGCTGCAGCCTCAACGCCCCGATTGATTAAATCTCTCGTAACAAAAGGCTGGAAGCATCATACCTTCCGAATCATTTCCAAAGTAAACATTCACTGTCTTGGGCAAGCGCCGCTGAGCTGACTCCTACAGACCTCCAGTTTTTAGTGGAAATTGGATGCATAGAGATAACAAAATGTTTCGTTAGCCAGACATCAGACAGAGTTAACATATCAGTTTTAAGTTTTTTAAGTTAACTCTGCGTTTTTTCAACGAAAATTCAATCGTATCAATCAACGAAAAGGCGTCGAAGGTTTCTTCCTGTGAAAATGCGTCATTTCGCATCGATTCGAAAAGATCGACCTTTTTGTAATCGTTATATCCATATGTCAGTACTCTTGCACTCGCAATGTACATTCTGAGCCATCACTGCATGGCTCTCGGAGGGAGCAAGCTGCCAAGTCCTAATTGTAGGCAGTTTCTAGTATTTGTTGAAACTTACTTTGCTAAATTGACAACAATATTGACGTTCGAAATTGGAGCAAAGGAAAAACGTTTTTGAGCTATTGTGTTCAGTAGTCCATATGTAGTGCTGACGAGTGTAAGGAAAGATTTCTTTACATGGACATGGCGCATGGACATGAAACACAATTTTACATCATGTGCCTGCATTAGCACAGACGAATGCTTGTCTATCAATCCCATTAAAACATTTTTACTTTCTAAAACGCTTCTGTCTGTCGATTCACATGAACATCGAGATTTAATATCGATCAAGACAGTATTTATTTATATATATATATGCATATTTCATCACTACTGAGAAGAAGTTTCTCAGCGTCAAAGACTCTATCTGAGTGGTCCCTTATCTCGACTTCGTCACATGTGTGCGCCGAGTTTTCACACCTCTGAAAAGTCGACGCGCACACACACATACCTTAAGCTGATGACGAGATTGGGGTCCCTGTCAGATCGAGCCCTTGCGCTTTCATCCTTGTCAGGCTTTTATTAGTCCACAGTGTACATGCCGCAATCTTCACGACTGCCGACACTTGAAATCGCCTCATCGGCACGGATAGCGAACAAATCGCAAGTATGCGTCTTGCAGTAGTAATTGAACGTGCGACACCAGATCTGGTTGGCGCAAGTAGTCGCGCACTCCTCCACGGTCTTCCCTTGCTCAGACTGGATCGCTGGTTCCATAAAGCATCCGATGGATCGGCTGAACACTTGATTGGTATCTGAAAACGCACAGACATAGTGAGGTGATATCCGGTCGGATTAATCGAATTAACTTACTGGTTATCATGCACACAGCGGGTCTTGGTGGGTCGGGCTGCAGATCGCAGCGAATATCGCCGAGTCTAACCTCATTTCGTTCCCATATAACGAAACATTCGCCTTCACCCGGTATATCATCATCGTTTGCATGGTAGCGAAGGAAGGTGTTGTTGGACGTGATTCTGGGGTCGCATGTCGTTGCATCACTACACCAGTGTGTTACATCGGCGTTCATCGCAGGTGTGCTTGTAGGGTTCGATGGTACCGTGACACGATTTCGAAGCGGTACCCAAACAATGATCTCAGTCTTGATGGTCTGCGATAGGGAATTAATTTAGTACAGTACTATATACCGCTTTCCAATGTGTGACCTCACGGCGCGATGGTAGAACACCGGTTTGCAAACCAGCGGCCAGTGGTTCAACCCATGTAAAGTAGTGACTGGCTATTTATCTTCCCAGGCACTAAAGTAACCCCAGTTTGGAACACGTGACGGTGACAACGTCAGAGGGCAGCCGAACTTAACAAGATCACCTCCGTGTCAACCATGTTGCGGCACATTTAAAGTAAGTTCTTTTGCGGTCCTCTTTCGATCAGCTGGAGCACCAAGGACCACCCACCATTACCTCCTGAAACTTATTCCATATTGCTGACGTCTCTTTCTCGGAATAAATCTGAGCGAAAATCGCGTCGTCTCCCTGGTTCTTACAAATGTCGAATGCGTTGGCCCACTGCGCAGTTTTCATCAAGCTCTTGTCCGACTTGTTTAGTGCCATAAAGATGCAACGACCACCCACAGAAACACCCCCATATTGACTAGCGCAGTATTCCGCGAACTCAGCTGGGTTTTCATAAATTTGACCTGTGAGAAAGTGTGGAATGACAGTCTTGTCTGGACATTTACCATACGTATTCTTACCGACAGAGATTTGGAGGAGAGACGCGAAATACAGAACCGTTAGAATCGACATGTTCGGACGACTGCTTCGCCTGGTCACTGGAATGACTCCACCGCGCCAATCTCTGGGTGCCGTAAATCCCGATACTTACATTATTGAGCCATTTGTAGCCAAGCGCAGTATAAGTGCTCTTCTGCTGGGATGGAAACGATATTGACTATGAGATTTTCGAGCATGGATTGCCAGACGCACTTTATAAAATTTGAATAAAGGATAAAGTTGTACATGGGAATTCGTCGATTTCTAGCGCTGATTGTAGGCGTAAGGTCGTCGGTCAATCACGCGGGAACATGGCCAGGACGGAGAAGACTGTGAACGTATTAGTAAAGGTACCTTGTTGCATCGTTTATTAGCCTGCTTGAAAATAAGATCAAAATTTTGTTAGCCCGTGGTAAAATGAAGTATCACGGTATTGCAATGAAGAACAAGCCGTAATCATGATAATGGGTGCTGTTTCAATCTACGTGTATCATGCATTAGGCCTAAGGATCTAAGGCTTGATCCGAGAGGGCCCTTATCGCAGTAACGCCCCCTTACCCCCCCACGGTAACGCCTCCGTCTTGACTGGCGCAATATTCCGCGAAGTCGCTTCGGGTTTCGTAAATTTCACCTATGAGAATGTGCGTATGACAGACTTGTTGTACATTTGCCGTTTGTATTCTTACCCGCAGCGATTTGGTGGAGGGACACCAAATACACAAATGTTCGAATCGACATGTTAGTACAGCTGCGTCTCGGGTCACTAAACCGACTCCTCTCGGCAATCGCCGAATGACTCGCCTACTCATCAAGTTCGCAATTTGCTCTTCGCAACTTACTGTTAGTCGCTATAGTATTTCCAATATATGTGCGGACATGGCCAGGTCCGTTGCCTTGTTTACTTAGGCTAGAGGGGAGGGGCTGAGCTCAGTCGGTAGTTGTCTGTTACTGGCGCAAGCGATATTCAAGTGTCAAAGCAAAGCGGGAATGTTTGAAATGTTGAAAAAGAGACTGATTATAAATTGAGCGCCCATCCCCATCCCCATTTGTTATGCATTCGTTCCTCCATTCAAAAAAGCATCCATTCAGAAAAGATGAGGCCTGACGGGACACGAAAGACACGAGGAAAACGAAGCGTGAAGTGAAAAATGAACGAATTTAAATTTAGCGCGTCATTTTGTTGCTCTTTTTTATGGTTGAAATAAAGTTGAGAGCTTCTTGCTCGGAGGCGTCCTGTCGTTTTAGACCTCATTAGGTCTGAACCGCCTGAAGCAAACGAGTAAAAACCTCAGCTGACTTTCAACCACAAAGAGGAAGCGCAAAACAGATTCCGACACAATGATCCGAACTCATGACTTTTCGGTTTCCAGCCGCATGCGGACTGATTGCGCTGTGAGAGCCACGGATGCATGCAAGGTGCCTGCTCCTCTGGAATCAGTATGCCTAGGATGGCCTGGCTGACTTGTTTCTTTTCGCTCCCGCCCCAAGCAGCCTGATCGGTGACTCCCTTTCCCATGCAAAGCCTGCCTAAGTAAACAAGGCAACAGACCTGGCCATGTCCGCACATATATTGGAAATACTATAGGTTAATTAGTATGCCATTGTAAAAGTGCCTTTCTTGTGCTCGAAACGATATTGACCGTGAGATTTTCGAACAAGGATTGCCAGAAGCACTTTATACAATTCGTCACATTGCTCGTGCGAATCCTAGCGTTGATTGTGCTTAGGGTCGTGGGCGGTCTGCAAACATGCGGAAAGAAGGCACAAGAAACGAAGAAGAATTCGAGCTTATTATTAGTCCCGGTGTAGAGGAACACGGAGGTACACGGTGAACTCCGAGGTACTCCGCGAAATGCGCATGTCTGCAAATACCTGTTAGTTTTAGGCCGTGGTGTCTGCATTTGTTCGACACATGCATTGAATGTTCTGGCAGCTTCATCGAGTTCGAGAGTCAGAGAGACGATCCGTCGGCTGAAATAACAGTGCAATTGAATTTACCTCGATCTCCTGTTTCCAGCTTGGGGTCCAGGTCAGTCATGAAGTAACATTGCACAGATTGTCAATGGCTAGAGTTCAGTAGCTTGTATGCAACCAATCGCAACAAAACCAAAATGTCACGTCGGCGAAATTACTGTGTGACCTTTTCGGTGCCTATTTGTCAAATTTATCACTGAACGTCGATACTGTGGATCATTTGGCACACTGATTATGAATGCGTCGCTGAAATTAGTAGAAGCAGCAGATATAGTAAGATAGATAAGCCATTATTTCATTCCATAAAGACAAAGGCAAACAGCCGAACAAGGAAAACATGATGCAAATCGCCCTTCATGGGTTAGAAGGGGGGCGGCTAACAAAGAATAAATTACAAGCTATTTCACATCTTTGTATCTGAAGCGACTGAAATCCTGAAGCGACGCATGATGAAGAAACTGAAACTCAACTTTGTTCTAATTTCGATAAACCATACGCATAACAAACAACGTGCAAGTTTTTTGGGGCGACGGGCTCTCGTGTCATTGCTTGTATATTCTAACCATAGGTAAATTGTACTTATGCGGTCACAGCGTACATGGCGCAGCATCCCGTAATGCCGCTGCTATTGACGCTCTCTTTTGCGTCTTCTGCGTGCAACGCGAACAAATCGCATCTCTGATCCAGACTGTGATAATTGAACGTACGACACCAGGTTTCGTCGGCACAAGCGGCCGCGCACTCGTCTACTGTCTTAACGCTCGCAGATTGGATCGCTGGTTCCACAAAGCAGCCAGGGATTCGGGTAAAGGTTTGGTTGCAGTCTGAAAGTAACAGACAAGGATAAAATAGATACGCGTTCGGGTGGCGGTTCCTCAATTCTGTCACCTACTGCTTATCATGCACATGGCTGTCAAGCCGCCCACGCAGCCGATATCGCCGAATCTAATATCTTGTGTTGACGGACGCTGATACAACGAGAAGCATTCACCATCACCCGGATTGAAATCGTCGTTCACACGATAGCGAAGGAATGTATTGTTCACTGTGATCTTGGTCTCGATCGTCGTTGCATCACTGTACCAACGGCTTGAATTGGGGTTTATCGCTGGTGCCGCAGCCACCTGATTTCGAAGGGCTACCCTCGGATAGGTTGAGACCACTTCCTAACGTTAAGTAAAGGTTTCCGTTTCAGAGCATATCACCTTCGGTAATCGCGCACCGACGAGAAACCTACAACTCGGAACTTTCCCCATATCGTCGACATCTCGTTCTCGGAGTAAATCTGAGCGAAAATCGCGCCATCTCCTTGCTTCTGGCAAACGCTGAATGCGTCGTCCCATTGACTGACGATCAAGGTCGTGTCCGGGTTTCGAGCCAGGAAAAAGCAGCGACTGTCGACAGCTACACCGCCATGTTGACTCGTGCAGTACTCGGCGAAATTAGCTGTGCTTACGCACATTTGGGCTAGAAGGAAGATTTGGAATGAACAAAGCGCGCGATTCAAAGAAGGATTCATTATGAAAGAACTCATCGAACAAGTATCCTTTACCTGAAGCGATTTCGGCCAGGAAGGCGAAATACGCGATTATTCGAGCTAAAATCTTCATTTTAGCTGCCCTGACACGAAAATTCTTCGAGCAACGTCGACTTTTCCAGGCAATAAGCTATGTGGTTTCCGTCGGTGGAGCAATGACTGCCCATTAATTGTACAATTCTTCTAATAGCTTTGGTCGATTTGTCGCTTAGACTTGTAAAAGCGACGAGCTGCCTCGATGGAAACGATATTGACTGTGACTTTGGACCCGAGCAGAAAATGGTTTTGCGTTGCTTCAACGTGGTAGTCAGGAAGTAGAATTTCCTTCGACCACTAGGAAAGATTTTATTCCGAGGGCCAATTGTGCGGGGGTCCAAGGGTGTCTGTGCCAGGAAGTGCATCGCTTGGTAGCTTTGGTCGCAGTAAAACATGAACATGAACTTTTTCGTCGATTTCTTATTTCGAATCATGGCTTATGGAAATACTGAAAAATGAGCGTGTAAGGAAACACAATGAATTTACGTAAGAGAATCAACCAAGGTCTATGATACAGAGGAATATGGAAAAAAAGCATAGGCGGCTTACAAGAAATCGTTTTATTTACCGTGTTACCTCGAAAGTGTCCTCCCCCAATCGGATTTTAAGCCCCCCCCTCGAAAAAGTCCCCACTCGAAAGTCTCCCCCTCCTGGAGGTCGATTGATTTTTTATCTCCCCCGGGGACACTTTCGAGGTAACATGGTAATGAGCGTGCCATACCAAACAGACAATGTACAGCTATGTCATTCATATGTGTGCACACCTTATGATCGATTTCTGTTTTCTTTTTCATTTTTTGTGATTCTCCTCTGCCACATTAGAGTGCACGAAAGTTGCTTTGGTACGAAATGTATGAGTATCGATAACTCATGCCTTTGAAGTGTACATGAAACAATCCGCACGACTACCCACACTTGCTGGTGCATTATCGGCGTGCATGGGAAACAAATCGCAGGTCTGGGCCTGATCGTGGTAATTGCACGTACGACACCAGATCTGACTGGCGCAGATGGTCGCGCAGTCGGTTGCAGTTGCTCTGAGAATCAAAAACGCTTCTCTTATAACGCTGCCAGGGGTTGTTGGACCAGTGGGTGACATGGACCTTGGGGTGTAGCTCTTACTTGCTACAATTCCGGCAAGTAGAAATAATCGAGCAAACATTGCGCAATTGCTTCGCGGACACGAAACTGACGGGCTAAATGGCTGTCAGTAAAATTGTCGACTGAATTTTAAATAAAGGACCCAACCTTGCCTACTTAAACGCAACTGGGCGCTGGAACTGGTGATTAGAGCTGTTCGGGGGTTGGTGTTGGGATCTTTTGGTCTTTCGCCTTTAATGGCTTCGTATCGTTGGGACACAAATCACCTATGCGGGACCTGATAAGTCGAGAATCTCCCTCTTAGATCCTTTTGACCCACTCCCTTGATAAACAATGACCCGTGTCACCCACGCAGATGTCACTCTGGATATATCCAAGCGAATTTTGGGCATTGTGACGACCACTTCCTTCTGGCGTAAATCTAGGCGCGAAGGAATAAGGAAGACATGTGCATTCATGTCCGGTGCAAAACTTTTCCAATCTATTCCACGAGCCCACAGGCGATAGTTAGGAATTCGTCGGTTGTTGCGCGTGGAACTATCGATTCGGCTTTCGCTTTCGTACGTCGGACATGTGCACACAGATGGATTAGAAGATTTTATAATTATACTAGCAAAAGTTTCAAACGGTACTCCATTGAAGCCAACAGAAAGACAAATTGATGTTTCGTAAGGACGGAGTCAGTGCAGACGAATGGGATAATTTTTCACAATCAGCATCTTCTTTGCAGTGTGCTGCCTTTGTTCGACCGATAGTCGGACTGCTGATATGCACATGGTCAACCCCTTGTTGGACACCACCATCATCCGCGAAGGAGAAACGTTTAAAGGAAAATTCAATGAAACTCTCGCCAGTAGGTATCTCAGGATTTCTCAAGCATTGAACTACGTGCATTGGCAGAGAGACCTGGATACAAGAATATGTCCTCAAGGTCAGAACTCATGCCCTTGAAGTGAACATGAAACAATCTGCCCGACTACCGACACTTGCTGGTGCATCATCAGCGTGTATGGCGAACAAATCGCACGCCTGAGCTTGATCGTGGTAATTGAACGTCCGACACCAGATCTGACTGGCGTATGCAGTCGCGCATTCGGTCGCGCTTGCTATTGTTATTTCGGTTTGTACTGCTTGTTCCATGAAACAGCCGCCCGTGGTCAGACTGAAGTTCTGTTTGCTGTCTAAAAATCACATTCATGGAAAGATATGCGGGTTCAGGGGTCAGTTAGGAAAATGTGTGAAGGTTCTTACTGGTTATTACGCAAAGAACGGGTCTGGGAGGATCGGGCTGCAGATCGCAGCGGATATCGCCGATTCTAATTCCAGTTTGCCAAAAATATATGACGAAGCATTCGCCTTCACCAGGTTTATCGTCCTCGTTCGCATGATAGCGAAGGAAAGTATTGTTGCTTGTGATCCTGGGGTCGCATGTCGAGGCATCACTGCACCAGTGCGTAACGTTGGCATTCATCGAAGGTAGGTTGTTCGGGGTCGATGGTAGAGTAACACGGTTTTGAAGTGATGTCCATACAAGCACGTACTCTTTGATGGGCTGCGAAAAGGGCATTGGTTTAGTGGTGCATCTTTCGACCAGTTGAATCAAAAAGTCTACGGTTACCGCCTGATACGTGTTCCATATCGCCGACATCTCCATCTCAGAATAAATCTGAGCGAATATCGCATCGGGTCCTTGGCCTTGACAAATGTCGAATGCGTTGGCCCATTGCGCAGTTTTGATCAAGGTCTTGTCCGTTGGATTTCGTGCCATGAAGAAGCAATGGCCACCCACAGCAACACCTTCATATTGGTCCGCGCAGTAATTTGCGAGGTCAAATGGTGGGATGCAAATTTGTCCTGTAAACGAAATTAAGGACTGCTGCAGTGAACACCACGGATCGATCGATTCGCCTCCCAAAACTGACTGCGCACGTTTTATTTTGGAAAGACTTAGCTGAACAGTGCTTCGCCGGTGATGGCATGGTTATGCGCCACTTACCAGCAGTGATTTCGACGAAGTACAGGATATACACAATCATCCGTCCAGACATCGTCGTGTCTCTATGTTTCGGACAGTCGAGGTATGCGGACTGTATAACTGAGTTTCACCAAAATCGTTGGACGACCCTCCGCTCAGCCTCCAGGCGCGTCACTGACAAAGTTATTTCGATAGTTTGTTCCCCCTCCAGGTGCCTTGACCTTTCTGGAAGGGCTTCACCTTTTCGTGATCCTCTTGAAACGCCAAACAGCGTTGTCTCCATAACATTGCTAGGACTATTTCCAAAACAAATCATGCAGTCGCTGACATCCGCTTCACATCTTGGTGCAAACACGGAGCACGAAACCTACAGAACAGACATGAAAGACAGGAGAGACAATTTGAATTCCTGTTGCTGGGCGAAGCTTTCAAATACACCCTTGCGCTTGCCTGTTTATAGTTACGAATAGCCCAATGGGCACGAAAATATCGATTCTATTTGACCCTTTCGCACTTCCTTCGGCCATGCACACACAAGGACGGATTGGAAGATTAGCAACCCAGCTC
>JAQGCW010000604.1:0-10586 GCA_034700065.1 Mesodorylaimus bastiani | reverse complement strand
ATGGTGTCGGGCGATGGTAAGTCTAAAATAGATTGTCTGATTTGATATGATGGGGATCAAAGTGCTTCGTGTTTTTTTCAGGTACATTCCTCGTGCAAGGATTCATATCCGAGGCGATGTCCGGTAAGTGGCGCTTTGGCTTCTGCTTTTTATATATCTCGGTCAGTCTGGTTCTGTTTGGAACCTAAACCCGACCGCTCAGAAGCGCTCCAGACTTCTGGACTTTCATTAAACCGACGGTTGATTTCCTTTCAGCTCGGCGCGTGTCGAATCTCGGTTTTACCTCCCGTTTCGGTGAAGGAGTTGAAAGCGGACGGGTCGGCCGTATTCCCGCCGTCGAAATCGACACCGAGCTCGCCGTTGTTGGTCTTGGTGAATACGAAATCGGGCGATAGTCAAGGCGTGAAATTTATGCGTCGATTCAAGACTCTACTCAGTCCGGCGCAAGTCTACGATTTGATGGCCGGTGGACCGGAGTTCGGGTAAGTTTTCTTGGCGATTGAATATCGCAGATTCTTTTTCAAAGTTTTCATTTCATTTTCAGATTGAAATTCTTCAAAATGTTCGAATCGTTTCGCGTGTTGGTTTGCGGCGGCGATGGATCGGTCGGTTGGGTCCTATCGTCGTTGGACAAGTTGAATCTATTGACCAAATGCCAAGTGGGCGTGCTGCCGCTCGGGACGGGCAACGATTTGGCGCGCGTATTGGGTTGGGGCAATGCGTTCGATGACGAGACACAATTGCCGCAATTGATCGAGAAATTCGAACGTGCGCATACGAAGATGATGGATCGGTGAGTGAGGCTTTTCCCTTCTTATATTAGCTGCTGCTGTTTCTCAACTTTGCTTGCAAATTATACAGGCACATTTGAAAAATTCATGAATGCATCTTTGAATGCGTTTGATCGATCAAGTTCTCTAATTTAGATGGAGCGTGTTGACCTACGAAGGTCCGACGTGTTATACGAAGTTATTCACGTCGAAAGAAGCCTCGGCAACGATCATGCAATACGAGAATTCTGTCGCTTCGCATTTGTCGAAGATTTTATCCTCGGACGATAATTCCGTCGTAATTTCGTCGGCGAAGTAAGTGAAGGAGAAAAATTGGTTTCTTTTCTTGAAATTCCAATTCGATTCGGTTCGTAATCAATCAATCAGTAATTGATGGTTTTTATTTTTAGAGTTCTATGCGAAACGGTCAAGGCGTTTTTGTCGAAAGTCGGCGAAGCGTACAAGGAGACGGAAGACGACGAGGGAGCAATTTCCACGAAGGTATGAGCTCCGTTTTCTTCTTGAGTGGTCCTGAGGAGGTGCGAGGAGACCGAGCAACTGCTCACAAGCAGCGCAAACAGAACAATGAGCGGCCGAAAGCGATCGAAGTGTAAAGCGAAACCGGGCGGCGTACTTTACACTGCATGGCCTCACCGGTTCATTGTTCAGTTTGCGACGGTGATGAGTGGTTGGTCGGTTTCATTCTTCTGGCGCAAGATCTTTATAACCTCCTGTATTACATATTTTTTCTTTGTTCTCCTTTCCAGTGTGCCGTTCTTCGACAGAAACTCGACAACTTATTGAAAACGTTGCAAGAAGAATCGGCACAAGCGGAACGTGCGCACGAGACGGGCATCGAACCGGAGGGCTCGAGTTCGGATTCGGTACCGGAAATGTCGCCTCATTCGAATCGATTACAACATAAGGTGAGTGGAGAAATGACAGGTGTTTTCGAAAGTTCTTATCGTGTTTGAGAACTAATTCATTCTTTTCTTCTTTCCTTAGCAATTCATCCAACGCGAAGCGCTCATGTCGCGTGCGAACAGCCTGAAGAAAGCCGTACGTCAGATTATCGAACACGCCGAACGAGCCGTGGACGAGCAAAATGCGCAAACCGAACAACAACGATCGCAAAATGCGCGTGCGTTCGGCGGGAAACGGAAAGTGAAACGATCGGCCTTACACGCGAGTATGACGACGGGCGGCGGTGTTGGCGGAAGTGGTATCGGCGTCGGCCATGGTGGCAGTGCGGGTGGAGGACGAGCGGCACAAGCATCGACGAGCGGATTCAGTTGCGGCAGTTGTGCGCGAAACGCCACGAGCAATAACGGACGACACGCGTGTCCGCCGGTTCGGTCGCACACGATCGCGTCCAGTTTGACCAGTACGACGACGACGAGGACGTTGGCCGCCAGTACGAGTACGGCTTCGGGATCGATGGAGACGCGCGAGAAGGACGAGAGTAGCGCATCGCCGAGTCCCGGCGTCGCGAGTGCTCAGGCTCATTTCGATCTTCGACGCGAAGTATCGTCCTCGTCGTCGAACGCAGCGGCTGGAGTGGCGTCTACATCGTCGGCGATTCATCCCGGCGATTCGATGGTACCCGAGGATCCGAAGACGATGGTTCGGCTGCCCGTGGCCTCGACATCGGCCGCCGCCTTTCCGCTCACATCGGTCACCGTTCAACCGCCGACGCCCCTTTCGTGCGCAACGCCGAATTCGATCAGCGCCGGCGTTGGCGGATGCGATCACAATCACGAGCAATCGCATCCGTTATCGGCGGCTGCCTTGCAAGCGACGGTGGAGGCGGCGCGGAGAAGCGGACGATTCGGACTCGGCGGCGGATTGGGTTTGCGCAATATGTCGTTGGATTCGGCCCAACAGGCGGCGTCCGATTCCGAAGTCCCCTCGGCGTCGGCATCGCTGGCGAAACGGACGGTGCTGGATGTGAAACATTCGTTTTCGGACAATTCGATCATTGGTAAGCGAGTTCGCTTTGGTTTTTTGTTAATCTTTTGGTTTTTGATTTCTGTTACTTTTGGCTTTTGACTTGACTGGTAATGTACGATTGATCGATATTTTCAGAAGCTGCCAATTTCGATTCATCGCCAGGCGCATCGCGGAAGATCAGCACGGGCAGTACGTTTCGATTGGCCGATCGATCGGGGAGTCCGAATCGTGGAATTCTTCCAGGTAAGAGATTGAATCTGGTTACTTACTTACTTTTGAATTCGAATTCTTTGCTAGGTTTTACTTTGAACTTATAGTAGCTCAAGTCAATGTTTCCTTCTCGATTTCAGCTTTTCGACGTGGTCTGATTGCGAGCGGATTGACCGGCGGGAGTTTGATCGCCGAAGTGCTCTTATTGAACGCCGACGTCTTGGGTGTAGCCGCATCGCCGTTGATGGGTTTCGAGGAGATACCGCTGTAAGCCTTGACTTTTGTTTCTTTGTGACTTTCTTCTTACAAGCGTTTCTTTCTATGTTTGACAAAGCGTAAGTGTTTTTTTGCGTTTCAGAGATCATTATTCCGAGCGTCGCGTTATGAACAATTATTTCGGAATCGGCTTGGACGCAAAAATCGCCTTGGAATTTCACAACAAACGGGAAGAATCGGCGGATAAGACGAGAAGTCGGAGGTGAGTCAAGTTTTTGCTCTCGGATTGGAGTTACACGATTTGAGTTTCTTTATTCGGTTTCTTGGTCCTTCTGTCCTTAGTTTCGAGGTCTACAGTACAGTGCAGCACTGTAGTTTTGAGTCTGCTGGAGGGCCTCTTCGGTTTCTCCTTGGTGGTGGTCCTTTGCTTTGTGTGGTCTCCCTGAAGAAGGTCCCATATTCCTTGGGTTCATTTTCCTCTTTTGTGGGCGGCCGGGTTCAAAATCCCTGTGCTGGGTGTTTTTGCCGTTGATTATCTGTAGCCTGCCCCCAGCAGTGAACTCTAATAATTTTTTGCGTATTTTTTTCAGTAAGCTCTACATGCTGTACGGAATGCTGGGAACGAAAGAACTCCTACAACGGACGTACAAGAATCTGGAGCAACGCGTCCATTTGGAATGCGACGGTCATCGAATTCAATTGCCATCGTTGCAAGGAATCGTCGTTTTGAACATTCCCAGGTGAGGTGATTCCTTGCTTGCTTACCTTTGTCAAAGCGAAACAGCTTTTCTCTTCTTACCGTTTCAGCTATCAAGGCGGCGCGAATTTCTGGGGCAATACGAAGTCGGATCGTCTCTTCTCGGCTCAATCGTTCGACGATCGTGTGCTGGAAGTGGTGGCCGTGTTCGGCGTGATCCATTGCGCAACGTCGCGCGTCATTCGTCTGCAGAATCATCGAATCGCCCAGTGTCGCCACGTCAAGATCATCATCACGGGCGACGAGCCGATTCCGATGCAAGTGGACGGCGAAGCGTGGATGCAACCGTCGGGATACATTCAAATCGTGCACAAGAATCGAGCGCAAGTCCTCGTGAGGAATCGACAATTCGAAGCGACATTGAAAACGTGGACGGAACGATTGAAACGGGAGCAGAAACCACCGCCCTGCTTATTGCAAATGTTCACGGATGAGGAGAGCAATATTATCATCAATTTCTTGGAATCGTTCAACGGATTGACGTCGATGTAAGTATTCAGTTTTCTTTTTATGTTTTTCTCGGTCTTGGCTCGATGGTTCAATGGTTTTTTGTGGGTTCTTGGATGATTGCTAATCGATGCTTCTCGATTTTCTTTCAGATTACGCAAAGCTTGCGGCGAATGTCCAGCGTTGGAGAAAGATTTGAACGATCTCCTCTTGCAAGCGTCGTTGCTTTGTCAAAAACTTTATCCGACGAGAAAATTGCCGGAAGTGGTAAGTACGCTTTTCTCGAAAAATAGTCTTTCAAATCTCCGTTTTGTTTCTTTAAATCAAATTCATTTCTTTCCTTTTCCGTTTTCTCAAATTTGTTTCCGTTTTCTCAAATTTCTTTCCTTTTCCGTTTTCTCAAACACATTTCTTTGGGCGTTTTTCTTCTAACCTATTCAGGCTCTTACTCTTTTCTTTTTTCTTTTTCAGTCGAATCTCCATTATCATCTCACGGACGCATTGGGTTGCGCGAAACAACTCACGCACAAATTGCAAACGTATTCGATGAAAGCTGACGCGGCGTGTTCGTCGATGGACGACGAATTGACACCGGCCACATTCGAAACGTTGGAACAATCGACCAAGATGATCATCGAGGACATAAGGCAATTCACGCGAGTTCTTATGATGTCACAATCGAACACGAGTTTGGATCAACCAGGGGTAAGTTTCATGAGTTTTTGTATTTTTTTTCTTCTTTTGGTTCTTGTGCAGCGAAGTTTGCTGGCTGGCGATGTTGCCTTGATTGACCTCGTTGCGGATTGACTCGATCTTGCTTGTGCCTTGAGGGTTGGATGTTGAGTTTACCGAACTTGACCAAACGCAGGAGACTCAGCAGAGATTGACTCTGATTTACTTCAGACCACTTGACACGTCAAGAGCAGAAAGCAAGACTGAGCAAAAACGCAAAAGATCGTCCGCCTTTTATATGCGGCGGACGAGGCACGAACGAGGCAAAAACTTGTCCTAACAAACATGAGCTTGCACGTTGATCATCAAGGAACTTGCACCAAAGAACTTTAGAAACCAGTCACCATGAATGGGCCAAAAAGGCCTTTCAAAAAGACTATGCAAATTTCACGATCACAAGTTGGATGACGTTTATATCATTTCGCGGGAGATTCGAATCTTCTTCGTGGTAACTTCGTCACACTAGCCAGTGACATGGTCAAGTTAGCCATCATCGACATCGTCATACACATTTGACGGTCAAAATATGACATTTTTGCTGATAGTTACAAGCACCATACACAAATATGTACAAAAGCACCATACACAAATACTAAAATCGCTAATGCCAACTCTATAATTTTAGAACACTTCGAATGTGCAAAGTGTTCCTTTACATTGTATTGATCTGGTGATGATGTATTGCGTGTATTTACAAGCTCCGAACGCAGGCTGTCCATGAGAGTCGAACCGCAATCACAAAGCAATGCTTTTTATGCGTTTTGAGTATCATAAACTTCAGAATCTTCAACGATACTTTCTCTAGCTGCCACTTCTGACGATGAACAAAACCTCGTAAACTCTATCGATGTAGGTATACTGCATGTGTAAACAGATAGTGCACAAACGTGGCTCAACTTGCAAATATTTATGAGTATACATCAAATAATCTGCACACTGATATGGAAACTATTCCACCAGCAAAACAGATCTTTATCGTGTCACTCGCAACCACTGCTACAAACCTGTGTTCATCCTGCATGAAGTTATGCTTCTGCGAAAAAGTACAAAATCATGGAGATGATCCAAGCGACTGGATTCGACGCAAACGATAGCCGGGCCTTACACGGGTTAGCTGAAGCAGTCGCGCCATCTGTCGGTGTGGTTGCGTTTGTACTAAATGAGTAAATGATATGATGCACTGTCGCTAATTTCCTGAACAATCCAAGACATACTTACTTTCCCGGACAGTCGTTTAAATGAATACAGTTCCCAGTCTCATCACGGACAAAGTTCTCGACGCAGTAACACCGTGGTCGTCTATCTCTAGGACATTGCGGTGGTTTAGTATTGTTTGGCTCTTTACAAGTCAATATTGGAATACACGCGGATATATTCTCCTCATTCGGACGAGGACAGTGTTTGTCATGCAAAGTTGCTTGGAGGAGTAACATGTGCAGCGTCAGAACCACACTCGTCACTTACCCCGAAAGCGACCAAGTAAAGAATGAACGAAAGCGAAATTAGCAACGGTGCATTCATTTGAATTTTGTCGATGCAAAGCCTGCAAGGTGACCACCGCTTGACGTTGGACACAATCTGTGGTTAAACGCTGACTCTATGGAAAAGTCGTTTTGATCAAAACGATACGATACTGACGATAACAATGCGACAAAGATACGAAAGCCACTCTACAACTTGTGGCTCGCAATTGCCTACGTTTTGTGGCTTACTTCAACAGGCTGCGCTGGCTGCTGTGCGTAATGCGATTTTGATCTACATTCTATGATATGTAGCGCGGTAATTGGGGGGGGGGGTAAAGATTTATGGGCATATGGTATGTATTGTGCTGGTCGAATCTTGGGTAAGCCTCAGGGAGTTCTGTTCGAAAATTCAAAGTCTTCGCCGCCAATTCGAAAGACCACATCCTTTCGTGTTTACTTGAGAGGGTTAAAGTAAAGTAAAGCAAGCCAACGGTCAATCGGTCCATCGGTCAATCGGTCATGAATGAATGGTCAATGTCTATCGGTCAATGAAACGGCAAGGCACGCATATACAATTCTTCCCTTTTGGGCCTTTCGAACCGCTAGGTTGGCGGGGGGGGGGGCACAAACATGCCTCCGTACGTGGGATCGAACCATGGTCCTCTTGTTGGCTTAGGCTTACAATTAGAGTTAATCAAGTGAGCTACCGGGAGTTCTCGTGATCATAATGTCCATTAAAAGTACTACCAGTTCGAGAGGAGTGAGGCGATACAAAGCAATTAGCAAAGTCGTTCTTGAAGGAATGACATATCATTTGTGTGCGTTAGAGCCCAAAATCGATGGCTGGCTTTTGCAACACAGTCATGCAAACGAGTCATGAAGAATACTCATGCAAACGCAAACGAGTCAGCAGAATGGGCGACAAATCGATGCAGCGATTAGTAAAGCTTTATGCCACGTCTGTATTCACCATTACGAGTACACAGATTCAGAACCCATACTTTTGACTGGAAAAACTATTGTTCTTTTCACTTGCAGACACACTGAACACTTCGGCGCTCATTGTGGATTTTTTTAAATTAACCTTTTGCGAATAAGTTTATGATGACAGTGACGAGCCAGGCGATCGGACCTGATCCAAACGATTGGCAGGTGCCATTCTGTTCAGCTGGTGAAGTGGTCGAGTTAGCAGTGGTCATCGTCCTAGTCGTCGTCGTAGAGGTCGAACTGAGAAAGGGAACAAGACTAGTGCATGCGAAGGAAATTGCCGACATCGCTGGACTTACTTTTCCGGACAGTCGTCCAAGTGGATGCATTTCCCAGACTCGTTGCGGACGTAGTTTTCGATGCAGTAACATCGCTCATGTATGTCCCTTGGACAGGGAGGTTCGCGAGTATTGTTTGGTTCCTTGCAGGTCAGTGTTGGAAGACATAAATGTGTCTTCACTTCATTCGGTTGATTACAACGTTGTTTCTGGAATGGCGCATTAGGAACTGTACACCATATCAGCGACAATCACTCATCATTTACCCCGAAAACGATCAAGTAAAACGCGAATAAAACCACGATAAACGAAGGGTAGTTCAGTTTCATTAGTGTTGTGAGCCTTACAAAATCCCAGGACTTGGTGTTTCTACTCAGTATGTACTGAAACTAATAAAAGCAGAAACGTTCCTGTTATAACGATGACGAGACGACACAATGACAACGTGAAAGAATACATTCCTGCTGCCAGCGCAACAGTTTCCAACTCGTCATGTGCTACGTTTTTTGCGGCAACTTGAGCACGCAGCTAACGTGGGTTCGATGTGCTTGAAACGATTTTATTTGCACAAAATGGACCTATCTGCGTGTCTGTTCTGGAATTCTAAGTTATTTTGCACGGTGCTTTTCTGGTCGTATCCTTTTTGAAACAGGGGTTTTGAGGGGTGCTCCCGTCAGCATTGTCCTTCAAGAGCATAAAGTTGTGCTCATGTATTTTTACACTGCCTCAATTCTTGTTGGTACTCTAATCATTTGCTTAAGTAGTGCGCTACATCGTATGTTTGCCACAGACTTTCATCAAACTGTTGAAGTGGGAGTAATTTGCGGATCTTACAATTGGTATGCAGCATCTACAGCAATGGACCCAGGAAACAACCACACGACAAGAGTGCATGCAAGAATGTATTTTAGGGCCACTTTTGTATACCATAAACAAATACAGAGAAAACAAGCTTGAGTCCCAAAGCTTGCGGCAGTATCACATACAGTTAGCCTGTTACTTTCTTCTTCTTATGACAGCAGCCTCTGGGCTGTTTATTCAGTGCAGTCATGTCGACTAAATTGGTGATGAACCATTCTTTATGATGACTTAGCCCCTCATAGACACCGGGATAGTTCTTTAAAGCGCACTTTCTGCCCCAGCTGACGATATTGTCTGTGTAATACCAATACTGGTCATTGTTGTTATATCGGTAATACGGACCATTGCTCCCATGAGCGAAACTGACCTCAGTGTCGTATAGAGCAGATACTACTGGACCACCTGAGTCCCCCTGCAAAAGATGATATGTGTGGTAAACAAAGATGATTCGTGGCTGTAAGGATGGTCGAGTCTGTGTGGTCGTGGTTGGATGATTCGTGGCTGATTTAGGTCGCTGCAGAGAATGCGAGTGAGAAGGTCCAAAAGTCGAAACCATTCATGACAGGCGTCAACTACTGTATCAGCTGGTTACGGATGCTTCCTCTGCAACGCTTGCTCCCTGTCTTACAAGGCACGAATCTTGTCCAGGCTTGTAGAAACACCGTTGTCCAGGAGAAAGTCCTCCATAGGCGTCGCATCGAGATGGCTCCAAGCTTGTCTCCAGTAGTACATCCGATCTTTTAGGTATCGAGTCTAAAGAAGAAACGTCTGATCTTACTATTAAACTTTTCCGAGCATGCAGTATTCTTACAATTCGTACGTCCCCAGCCAGCAACGAGAACTGGTTTCTCTAAAGTGCGTATCTCAGCAAGTGGGATATTTCCAAAATAACAGATTGGAGTAATATTTTCAGTAAACTGCACTGGTCTCTCTAGCTGGATTAAGCCAACGTCATTGCCGTTTGATTCTTGTATATAGTTGTTATGGCAGCGAAGCGATTTTACACGCATTGACATCTCTCCGCTTTTTGATGGATCGGTAAAGTCATGGGCAGATAATTTAACCAAAGCTTCATCAATTGAAAAACTAAAAGAACACTTTTGCAACTGGTGATGGTTTTTTAAAAAGGCAGAATAGTCACTACTGCATTCGAGTACTCTCCGAGAACTGAACATGATAATGCCAATGGCTTTTGCAGATAACAAAAAAGACTTACAGTTTATTGCACAAACAGTGCGCAGCTGTAATAACCATATCTGATTCATCGAACGGATAGTTTGGTACACGGACAAGCGATCCACCGCACTGGTGCGATATTGGCTCGCCAAACCAGAGACTGATTATCCAAGGGTTAGAATTTACTATCGTTTCCCGTCCTCCGACAATTCTGTTTGTCCCACCAGCACTTAACGGTGGCTTAACGGTTAACGGTGGCTTGTCAACAACTCGTAATTTGCGTGATATACCGCATTGCGGACCACAGCACGTATCGCACGCGTCATCAACTGAACCGCATTTGCTGACTGACATTTCGAGGCAAGCCTTAGCGTTTGCTTCGTTTTTCTCACAGCAGTTGCACTCACCCATTGAAGAATGATCGCGCTTTTTCTTCCGGCAGTGAACAATCTCAGTTTCTGAAAGATAGAGCTTGGTTGAGGGTAAAAGAGCCTGCAAAGAATCAATGTTGTACAAGTTAAAACTAGACCGTATGTCCAGACTGTTGTGAACCTAGTTCATAGCATGCTTTTTCTGGCAGTTTATTCCGAGTGGTGTTGTGAGCGAAAGCCATGACAGGGGGCACCTTTTTCGAAAGGTGCCTTAGGCAAATTTCAAAACGGCTCGTCGGGAAAAACAGGGTCGTAAAACGGGCTATTTTCGGGTTCCGGATAACAATAGGGAGCGCACGTGCTGGACA
>JAQGCW010000603.1:0-10592 GCA_034700065.1 Mesodorylaimus bastiani | reverse complement strand
TTTTTCAGATCCGCGAAACTGTCCAACAAAAATGGATCAAAGGAGAGCTTCAAATAATCGTGGCCACAATCTCGTTCGGTATGGGAGTGGACAAACCCGATGTCAGGTAAGGAGAATACTTCTTTCTTTGCGTTGTGCGTTGTGGTTGTCCACCACTGTTTGTTTTCAGATTCGTGGCGCATTGGACCGTCCCGCAATCGCTGAGCGCATATTATCAAGAATCGGGACGAGCCGGACGGGATGGTCAGTTCCAGCTGTTTCAAATTCTTCTTGTTTTATAATGATGAAACCTTGTCGCTGTTTCAGGTCGCAAGTCCAAATGCCGCATTTACTACAGCGTCAAAGAACGAGATTTAGCCGCATTCTTGGTTCAGCAAAGTGTCAAACAATATAAGGTAAGGTCGTTGGTTCAAATTTCGTTTCAGTATCACGAATCCCAACTATTTTTGACTTCAGGAGAAAAGCAAAGCCAGCCAAAACGTCAATGCGGTCGCGAAGTCTATGCAAACCGCGTTCGAGAAAGTGGTCGAATTTTGTGAGAAAGAAGCGTAAGTACAGGTTTTTCATCATGAATTTTTGTTTTCCTCATACAAGAACTTTCGTCGTTTTCAGTTGCCGCCACGAATCAATCGCCAAATATTTCGGCGACGAGATGCCGCATTGCGTGAATAAGTGCGATTATTGCTTGGAACCGAAACGCGTTTCGACGGCAGCTCAGTTCATGAAAATTCGGAGCTACACCGGGTCCAAGTATGGAAGTCAGACGGGAGGCAACGACGATTCGTCCGATTTGTACGCTGGTGGGAAACGAGGTATCGAAACGTAAGTGGCTGACTTTTTTCCATTGTTGTACATAAGGTCGCGATCAGTCTTAGCGATTTGCCCTGCTGATCATCTTGATCAATGATCATCGCTTCCGTTTAAGATTATACGATGGTGGGGACGACAATAGCCGTGAAAGGGAAGCCGAAAGGCACGAACGCAAGGAACGCCAAAATTTTATCAGTCAAGAATTCAAAAAGAGGAAATTGGTAAGGGGATATGTTGGTGTTCTTTATGCAATTTCAGAAAAACATTTTGCTTCAGGTTCAAGGACAATTGAACATCATCGAGGATGATCGAGGTGAGAATTTCTCGTTCAACGGTTTGTACAGATATACATGCGGGTTTGCTTTTAGGGCCGAGTAAATCGCGGCTAATCGATGGAAAAAGCACACGGATTACCGGTTTGAGCGTAAAAGTGAGTTATTATGTTGTTTTTCTGCTATTTGGAAAGGCGTAGGGCTCTTACCAAGTTCATTGATCTGATCTTTTTGTGTCCACTGTATGTTGCATTGCTCCAGGTTACGAATTAAGAAAATAATCTCAGTTGCTTTCAGATTCGCGATACGAGTTTATCTACGTTGGATAAGACCATAATCGGCCTTGGATCAATCTCGTAAGTAAATCTTATGTTGCATATTAACGTTTCGAAGCCTAACTTTGATCCGTAATTTGCTTTCAGCGAAAAGCGCTCAATCGTCATCGCTCGTCAAATGGAACACGAAATCTTCAAAAGTAGCAAATCGCCGATCACTTATTCGACGAATATCGCCAGGAAGGTGAACGAATTAATGGATTGACTTTTCTTGTAGGTGATTACATTTTGGCTCATCCGATCGTTTCAGATGGCTGCCATCCGAAAAGGAGAAGTCAATTTGGACGAAGTCGAATCGACCAGCCAAAGTTCATCGACATCGTCGACAAGCGGAGATGAGGTAATTAACTAGTTGTACTGAGAGTTTGAGTCTATTTGGATGGTGGTAAGGGAGATCTTGGGGCAGTTAGTTTCGTGACATGAGACGGGGCTTTGGGAGGGATTGATAAGGCCACTGGAAACCACCAGCCAGCTCTTATGAGTTCCAGTAACTTCAGTGAACATCAACTCCATTTCTTTCAGACTAAGGACACATTCAAAATGGAAACGGATGAAATGAGCATCAAACCGGCGTCAATCGCTCATTCGAAACGCTTGTCCAGCGATTATTCGCCCACCGGCACACGCTCCTCATTGACCTCGTCCCATCCGGTTTCATTCTCGCCGGCATCATCCCTACTTACTCAGATCGCCGCCGCGTGTCGTCCATCTTCGGACGTCCCGCCGCCCGCATGGAAATTACTTCCGGTCGATTGCGTCACTGCGAATTCGAAAGAGCGTACGCGTATGGAATATGATCGCGTTCTTCGTCGAGAAATGATCGAGCAATTAGAACGTTCGAGCGTCGTGTCCGGTGGAGCGGACGCTTTCACTCGATTCTGGACCGAACTGCCGCAAACGCCGATGGCCGACGATTCGGATGGACCGCGTACGTTCATTCCGGGAATCAGCGAACCGCCGCCCGCCGATGTCGTTCGTCAAATGGTTATCGATAAATTGAACACGTATTTCGAAAAGAAACGATTCGTTGATCGGGTGAGTACAGACAGATGTCCAGATTCTTTTCCTCCAAACTCAAGAGTCCAGATATGACCCAATTGTAAAATCGTTTTATTCTTTTTCAGGAAGTTTTCAAAGCCTTCACCAAAGCGTTGGCCGAAAATGCCAGCGGAATGGCCCTCTGCGATGGTAAGCCACACGTTTTCTTTCTTCGATCCCTAAAATTGGGATTTTAAAACTGTTTCTTTTTCAGTTGCTCAATTTGTCGATGAAAAAGTTCGTATTCTGTTCAATCGCGACGATGTGGTCATCCACGATGAAAGTCAATGGTCCGGATTGTTGTAGAAATTCAAATTTCACCTACCGTTGTACCTCTGAATTCGATGGTTCAAATTCATTCATTTACTCGACATTATTTAAAAAGCATTCCGTTAATTTTTAAAAACCATTCGAAAAAGCGACAATGAATGAATAATCCGGAAGACGAAAGCAAAAAATTTACATACAGAAAAATGAATTGGCAGAATTCAAAGCATATTACAGAAAATAGTACATTATTTTGTATCACATACACGAATTTTTGAATCTCGGAAAAAATGCATGAAAATAAGTTGAATCCTATTCGCGACAAAAGAATTTGAATTGAAACACCGTCAAAGTGAAATCTTATCTAAAAATAATCCTATTCTACCTTTCGGGAAAAAGTAGTCAGAAAACGAACGCAGAGTAAGTCAAAATAGAAAAGAAAATCCAGATGAATGAAGATATTCAAACGCAGAAAAAAATGCAAAAAAGACAATAAATATACGATTGATTAGGTCAGACAGAAAGTAGAAAAAAGAAGAAAAAGCTGCGCAGCAGTCAGTCAGTCGCAAAGAAAACAGGAAAGCCAAGCAAGAATGAATGTCCGTCCATACAAATACAAAAATGAAATCGAAATCGAACTCAAAGGCACGAACGCATAGTAAATTAATCGAGAATTGAAATTTTGTAATTGACCAAACCAAAAAAGAAGAAAAAATTACATCGCCGGCTTACTTTAAAAAAAGAAGAAGAATAAGATTTGATGACGCCAAAGAAGAAGTCGATCTCGAAATTTGGAAGACGATATATGTTGTCCCATCAACTGGTCGGTGCCGAATTGGATAAAATACGTACGTGATGACATTTGGAGAATTCGGCCAACGCTTCGGGCGTCATCCGTTTGCATCCGCGAACATCGACGTACGTGATCGACGGGCAATTGAGCAACAAATAATATAAGCTATCTTTGGTCACTCGAGCTCCGCAATCGCGCATATTCACCCAATGCAAGGTCATCTTGACGGCCAACGATAATATGAACGCATCCGTCACGCATTTCAATTTCGCCACATCCACGTGACGCAATTGATCCAAATGCGATAGATGATGTAGACCTTTGGCCGTCAACGGGCAACTCGCCACCGAGACGATCTCCAAACGTGTGCACGACGAGCAAATCGACGCCAGTAATTCGTCGTTGATCAATTTATTATTCGGCACGCGTAGCTCGGTCAAATTGATCAAGTTCGGTAATAGACGAATGGCCGGTTTGAACTCCTCCTCGAAGCACAAGGTGAACTCGCGCAATTCCAATACGCGCAAATCGTCGCGCCATTGTTGAAGCATCGATTTGGCCAACGTGCTCATTTGTACGTCGCGTCCGCTCGAGTTCAACGAATACCAATACGAACCGCACGTGAACGTGTACTCGCTGGCGCGGAACTCCCTGAGCTGGCCGACGTGTTCGGTGACGAAGTTATTTTGAAACGGCAACGGCGTCAAACCGGTGCCCGTCACGTTCAAACTGGTCAAGCGTAATCCGATGAACCATTGTTTGCCGCCTTGCGTTCCGATACCGCGATTTCCTTCCATGTTCAATAATTTCAAATGACGTAATTTCGGTAATACGTCGACTAAAGCCTTGTCGATATTTTTCCTCGCCTCGTACGCCATATTTCCGCTCTCGAAACATTTGGCCAACGATAAGCGTCGCAATTTGGGCATGGCCAATAAACCTTGTACGGCCGAATCGGCGAGCAGACGTCCGGTGAGATCCAACGTAGATAAATTCGGACAATCCTGTCCGATCATTTCCAACGTAAAGCGACTCATACGAAACGGCGGACATTCGGCGAAACTCAACTCCGACAATTGACCGCCGCAACGCCATAACGTGTCCCTGATGAAACATTGAGGTTCGAAATTCACGTCGCCGTATCGACGCCACGCGCGTGCCAATACGCGCCAGAATTCGATCGCCGGTCGATGTTTCCACGATTCCTGAGCCAAACGACACCAACGATTCGACACGCGTTCCAACGTGACCAATTGTGCCGGATCCATGAAGCGGAGAATGTTCAAGATGCATTTGTCCGGTAAATCGTCGATATCCATCTCGCTACGATACGGCGGCGTCGTCGGTGTGGACGAAACGGCCTCCGCCTCGGCGTCTTGACGCGTTGTACGACGGCGTTTCGACGCTGGTGTACCGCCTTTCTTGGCCTGAAAAGAAGAAGGGATTATTAGCAATGGAATTCGTAGACTTCCTGCTCAAGAGGCAGAAAACTCCTATTTTACAAAGAAGACATAAACTGAAAGTAACGTTTGCGAAAACTAACCATAAGAATGAAAGGACTTTCTGGACCTCCCAAGGAACACGGGCGAACCATAGTTAGTAAGTGGTAATGAAAGGTAAAAATCGTTGCTTTGTTGCATCTGGGCTATGCGAATGCGCGAATCATGCAAGTGTCGACCAAATGATGTCGTGAGTTTCTCAAAAACAAAAATGATGGCCACCCGGAAGAAAAAGATCTAATTACTCAGTCCCGAATCCAACTTCCCTTACTCACTCAGACGCTAAATCAACTTACCCAAGCCATAAGCCCCTATTCCCATCAAAGATAAAAAAAAGAAAACCTCTGCCTTCCCCTTCAAGCAAACCAATCGATAATGTAACAAAAACCCACAAACACCCGCTTACCTTTTGCGATCGAGCAGCCGAAGTTCCGCGTCGACGTTTCGGAGGCATCGTTTTTGGATGTAATATTTTCGATTTGCTTGTTCTCGCTCGCGAATATCCGCGCAATACGCGAAAGCCAGCCGACTGGACAAATAATATCGATCGATCGACCGAAAACGTCACCAAGGGGACCGGACGGAGGCTGAAAAAGAAAAGAGTAGGCGATCAGAATCGAACGAAAATTTCGAGCATTTTTGATAAAATGATCCAAAATTTGGCAAGTTTACGAAAAATTGCGATAATATTCTACGGAAAGTCATTCATACACAAAAACTAGGTCTCATCATAAGCAAAAAAAATATTTAATGAAAATTGTTTCTCAGTCGAATTCTTGAAATTAAACCTCAAAATTCTTAGTTTCTCATTCTCAAAAACGAACACAAAAAAATAAACAAAAAATAATATTCGCTTACCTTTGTTCTTTTTTGGAATTCCTCTTCGTCCCAATCGATCGATCGATTTTTTTTTATTATCGACCTTTGGTCGTCCGCATCGTCGAAATTAAAAATCGGCGATTGATCTTGATCGAAATTTGGTTCGAACGATGTTTTTATTCGAAAAATCTAAGATACTTTGAAACTATCGATTAAAATTTGATGAAACGTTTGATTTTGACGAAAGGAAATAAACGATGAATGGAATTCGGAGGAAAGAAAACTTGAAATGACCGAATTCCTTTCGATCGTCGACAGGGAATTAGGGAAGAGGTAATTATGAGATTCAGTTTCATGTGGGCTCATAATCTAAATTAGATCGCTAATTATTAGTTATGGATAATTTTAAATTAATTAGTTACATCAGCATAAGTTCAAATGAGGCTTTCAGCTTAGGAGAAAGAGTCAGCTTCTATGAACAATTGAATCCGTACCTCAATTTTACCTGAATCGCCTGGACCACCCAGCTAGCACCTGTAATCAATTTTGCAGCTTACCTGACAGTTTTAAAATGCAAGTTGAATGATTTTAAATTTTTAATTATTTCGCCTTATGTTTCTGTTTTTAAATTTTCAAAAATACACAGCGATTTCACGAAATCTATCAAATTTTCTATAATTCCAAAATTTCCCGCGCTTTTCGGTAAATTTAAAATTTTGAAATTTTGAAATTTCAGGGTGGAAACGTTTCATCAAAGAAACATGTGGGACTACATCGCATTTTTCGGCTACAATTTCTTATTCTTTCTCTTCGCTTTGTTCGTTTGGCACGTTTTTCCTCGGGTAAGCGAATTTTTCTTCTTTTTTTGTTTTTTGTTTTTACGTTTTTACTTTATGCTTGATGTTGTTTGATTTTGCTTATAAAATGTGGTTTGATGTTTCAGCCCACTCCATACGATTATACGACCATTCCGGGATTGAAGGCGGATCCGACTGCGATTGAGTAAGTACTCGACTGTTGAAGTTTTGATTTTTGTGGCTATGTTTCCTTTGCTTTTTTGCTTTTTGTGTTTTTGTGTTCTTTTGTTCTTTTGCTTTTTGTTTTTTGCTTGTTGCGTTTTGCATTTTCTTTTCGTGTTCTATGATGCAAATGTTTCTTCAAAAAACATTCTTTGCATCGAGCTAACGAGATTCTTTATTTCAGACACGGGAATCTGGACGAATTGAAATCATGCGGCGGAAGTTTATGCAAATTCCTGGATTATTTGCATCAAGACTACGGACCGTTGGCGTCGTTTTATTGGGGTCGAACGTACGTTGTGGCGATCGGGAACGAACGATTATATCGAGATCTGCTGGAGTATTGCCGAAAGATTCGTAAGTTCCTCGTTTTTGTCTGGTTAATTGGAGTCATTGATTTTTCGTACTTTCAGCATTCACCGTCGATGTGATTCCAGTGCCGAATGTACCGAACGAGACCAAATTGGATGCGTCGATGGATACGAAGGCGATCGTGGAGGTAAGCAGATTTGATTCTTCAAAAAATGGTGTTTGGAAATCTAATCACAGTTTGTTGTGGTTTTGCAGAAAATTCGAAACTGGAGCAACGGACGATCGATCGACGATGAGAGCGATTATTGGAGATTAGCCGCGGATATTGTCGAGGAGAAAGATCAAGTTTCGAGAGGAAATGAACCGGCAGCTTCGGATGTTGCTGAGGTGAGTACCATGACAGTTTTGTTTTGTTTTGGTTCTGTACAAAATGGTCACGTGCACACTGCACACGTCAAAACAGGCACACAAAATCTTACAAACTTGTATGTAAAATATGAATTTTGGAGGAGTCTAAAAGCCTTCGAAAGGGGAGATTCTGATCTAAACGTCTTCCTCTTTTCAGGTGATCGCCAGTTTCGAACGATCGTTGATGAACGAAACCTTGCCCGAAGGTAAATGATTCGCCATTTTTTGTAGCATGTTTATAATCGATGATTTCTCTTTAGGATCGACTGTCGGTCATGATTTCGCTAAGTACCGTTCCGCCGTCATTCGGAGAGCTGTCAAACGCTGTGAGTACTCTGACCTCTTAAAGACGAGCTAAACGACACGAATTTCCGCGCGCCTAGCAGACGATTTTGCGAGATCTGATGTTTTTTCTGTTAAGTGCGGATTTTAGCGGTTTTAAGCGGTTTTTAGCGTTAGAGTTTTGAATTTGTCATAGGTTACTCTTTGCCTTCTCATCAGCTCCTATCTCTGTATGTCTGCTGCGGGCGCGGACAGCTGTGTCGTTTAGATCGTCTTTTAACGTTTATGATTTCCTGACGAGTTTCTTTGTTCCAGGTCTCGCTTCGGCCAATCATATCCGATCATCGTTCAGTCATTTGCTGGAGAACGGAACAAAACAATCGTTGATGTCAATGCAACCATTTTCCGATTTGCCAGTGGACAGGTAAGCAGACTGTTTGGTTTTGGGAGTCTCACATTTACTGAAACGAGTCTCTTATCTTTAACTGAAACAAGTCTTCAATTTTTTCAGCCTTCTGCGATCGTCGATTCTCGAATCGGTTCGTTTCAGTGTGCCATTCGAATATTTACTGTACACCTTCGAGGCCGAGATTGATTTATTCGGACATCCGATACCAGCTGGGGTAAGCGAGCAGATTTTCCAACCTTTTTCGAGTGAGACCTAATGTCATTCCGATCGATTCTAGGTTCCAGTTTTGGTTTATCTGCGCAATGTATTCGTGAACCATTCCGATTTGAACGAGCCATCGAGGTGAGAGATTTCTGCCTTCTTGATTTCTGATTTGGGTAAATTTACTGTAGCTTTTTTTTTACCAAGGTTGCCTCTTTTCAATTTCAGCTTCATTCCGGATCGATTTTTGAACACGCCTACATTCGATCAATGCGTCAATCAATTGCCTTATCGAGATCTATTGGCCTCGTGCATTTTGGCTGGTCTTACTTCCTTCTAGTCTCTCCCAAAGACCACCATATCCATCGATTCCAAATTGCAGTCTTCTTGCCCAACAAACTCCTAGTCGAATCAGCCGTATGATTGATTTTTAACGGGTATTTTTAGTTGATTTTTTAAGACTTATGCAATAATTGATATCATTTTTAAAGTATTTGTGATTTCATCATGTGCCTGTTAGATTGTGATCTGTCGTGTGATTTGTCTCTAAGACTATTTTGTGATTTAATAGTTACTTGTTGATTTTTAATCGAATTTAAAATCGTTATTTAATTTGAATCTAGAATCGAGTTTACATACATATTTAACGGATTTTAAATAAGGAATTAAAGAGAAAATTGACCAACAATATATTCAAGTATCGAACGTACCATAAGAAAAGGTGACGATCGTCGATTATTGTTCCAAGTCGACGAATAAGTCGCGAACACCCAAGAGGAAATTTCGATATTGATTTTTCTTGGCCATGTTCATCAATTTCTTGGGAATTTTGATTCGAGGCTCCGAGATAACTGAAAAGGAGAGAAAAAGAACCGTCGCCTTTGGATGCGAATAGTAAATTACAATAGAAAAAGAAAATTGACTGCTTACCTGTCACACCGCCGTTTCTCTGTTTCTTGAATTGTACGACGTACGTGCCTTCGGGATTTTTGTTGGGAATTCGAGTGAACAGAACCGAAATGGCGGTGTTGATTTCGACTGAAATCGAAGAAAACAAATTAAATTTCTCAAATCAAAAGAAAAAATGAAGGAGACTTACATTCCAACTGAATTCCGGCTTCCTGCTCGAACAATTGTAATTTCTTCTCGTCCAGGAAATCGCTTTGGCCGAATTCTTGTTGCATTTTAGCAGCTACTGAAGAGAAACAGGTAAATTATGATCAGTAAGTGAAAGGAAAAAAAGAAATGCGACACGGTACTTACCACGTTCGAATTCCTCTTTGTTCCATAGAAGCACGCCGATCGCCTCTTCCAAATCGACTTTCATCTGTTGAGCGAGTTCGGTTTGCGCGTGACAAGCGGCGAGTTCTTTCGTCGTTTGTTCGATAGCTTTTTGGGCATTTTGGATTCCTGGAATCGATGAAAAAAGAAATTATCAGGCGAAGCTAAGCAATGAAAAGAAGAAAAGATAAATTAAAAATGTACGTACCATGAACCACCTTGAGCCTTTCCGCTTCTTTTACTTCGATCGTTTTTCGAGCGGTTTTGCATCGACCTGGAAAGGAAAGAGAAAATATAAATTTCCAGTATTCTTTATTAGAAAACAATACATTTGAAATTCAGGGCACAAGTTCGAAAAATGTAAAAAAAATATAGTATGTTCGCTTACAAGAAACTCTACTCCATGTCGTAATTTATAAGAAGCTTCTTTTACCAGAAAGTTCGGTTATAAGAAACTTTTTTCCCCGGGATTTTGGAGTTTCTTACAAGCGAACAATTACTGTAAAAACTTTCTGCTTGCGGTGAAGAACCAAAAACTTCAAGATTTCACGGCTGCTTGCCCAAAAACCTAACTGCATGTACAGTCCTACATACAACAAACCAGTTCTCGAAACTTTCACATAAATCGCCCAGTGCAAAAAAATTACAAAATATAAATTAAACAATTTTAAAATTCCCAAAACCCAAAAAAAAAATAAATAAATTGAAAACAATTCAAATATTACTTACGTTTCGTCGCTCGTTGTTTCTTCTCGGCATCGCCGAAATATTCGTCGCTCTCTTTCGTCATATTGACCATAATGTCGTCGAGTTCTTTCCGAGATAGAGCGCACATCTTCTTGAAATC